>MU228199.1:448309-465314 GCA_018584345.1 Thuja plicata | reverse complement strand
AACGGGCATCCTAGATATTATCCATAATATCTTTAAATAGCAAATCGTTATTCACATTAGCAAATACTGAATTAGTCTCCTGCCAAATACAAATCAGATGACAACTTATTCCATTATCCTATTTAAGTTATGCTCCCTTGAACACTTGCCTTATTGACACAAGGCATAAGAATACAATTATTATAAGCAACTATAAGGGAAGAGTACCTTGCATATTAATCTGCCATACCTGATACAGCAAAGATCATAGTAGTCATCAAGTATAGATGTATCTACAAGATCAACTCATTAAGAATACATCAAATTGTCCAAATCAGAGATCGTAAGAGGCATTGATATTAGTCATTTGACATATCATTGACTTTATATTATCAATTCACAAGTTTTCGGGATTGTAATTCATAAAAGGAATAAAGAATTCTAGTGTTTGTCCCTTAATTCCAAGATATCCCAAGAGGGCACATTACAATTCTCTAGCTTAAGTTCACTTAGTTGACCCTAAATTTAGGATATTCTAGTCTAGTTGGGCTCCAGTTTGCATATTGTGCATATCAAGCACTCTTAGTTTGCCCATCTAGCTCTAGTTTGCTATTTTTAGTTTGAGTTAGCTTTTGCATGTTTTTAGGACTACTGCTTTCTATAAAAGCAAATGATCTCTTTATTGTAATTTATCCTACAATCCTGTAATCTTGCATATTCTCTTCTTTTTTGCACTTGAGGAATATAGCAATTCTTTCTTGCTACCCTTGCTTGTGGGAGGTGTTCCCGTTTGCTGTTTGATCCTTTGGTGCTTGTGTTGCAAACTTCAACATGGTATCAAAGCTCCCAAACTTCAACATGTGTGTGCGAAATTGATATTGAATGGACAACAATGTCTAATATACAATTACTAAATATGCTATGAATGTTATTGCTTTATCACTTGTAGTGATAAAGGGATGGTACTATGTCTGATATACAATACGCTTATGCAATTGATATGTATTGCTTTTAGCAATTGGATTGCTATGTCTGATATGTCGATCTGATTATGCAATGTATAGATATCACTTAGCAGCGACATGTTGCTATTTCTGATTTATAATTGTAAGCCTGCATCTTCAATGATGGATGCTATTTCTGACTTACAACTTATATGTATGCAATGTCTTCAATTATCGGTTATAGCAGTGATATTGTTGTGTCTGATCTGAACTTATAAATATGCAATGTTTGGGCTGTGTCTGATTGCAATCTTGAGAATATATGCCACCGAATATGCCAATAGGCAATTCACTCAAATAAAGCAGATCCAAACTGGATTAAATAAAAGAAGTAATATTCGATGATGCATTCAATGACTGATAAGAATGCATTCTTATATTGTCTTTTACAAACAAAGAGATGCAATGAATGAGACGTGTCTTGTATCTTCCCACATGCCCCTTTGCTAATCCCGTCTTTCCATAATAAGACTAATTTGCTGCATAACTAACACAGATCGGTTTGTGCATATGATCATCACTTAACTCCCAGGTTAATACTAATCAATATCATGCTTCTTTAAGAAGGTAATCCTTCCTTAATCGATAGTCTAACCAATAGTTAACATCTGTTAGCTAACTGTATTAGTTTGGTTTGACTATCATTAGTATTTAGTCAACTGATTTTAATTCTTGTCTAACTCAATATTGTTATGATTATATCTGATCAATTCCTTCCCTGATAATTGTCTAGTAATTGAGTTCAATCTTCTAATTGACTTTCATCTCTGATATATCGTACTCACTGCTCATCCCTCATTCATTGATATCTTGGGATTTCATTCTGGATGCTGATGCAAGATTTTGGTTTGTCTCAAACAATCGATTATCTTTCAGTCCTTTAGTCAATATCCTCCTAGATGATGTCTATCAATAGTTGAATTAACACTAGTTGCTGTTATTGTCAAGATGACATAGGAAAACTTCTTTCACAATCATAGTTGACAATTCTGTCTGATTCGTTCTTCATATCTGAGATTGCTTTATCGGGTACGTGATTGTCCAACCTTCTGTAGTGAATGATTATTACCAATATGTGAAAGGTTATCTTTATCGATACATATTCTTTTGATCCATATTGCAACTTACTAGTTGTTGACCCATATACAAGCATGATCACTTATAGCATAGATCTTAATCTTCATAGGAATTGTCAGTTCATTAATCGATCTCTTCCTCTCATGACGTGTAATGACTAGTGATGCTTATGTTCACTTTGTACTGATCTCTTGGCCCATTCCTCATCATGATAGATAATTGATCTTGTCTGATGATATTCTATACCTCTCTCTTGATGCTCTTATTGACTATCAGTACTAGTTAACATGCTTGAGGATCCTTTGTCATTAGATCTTGTGACTGCTATGCTCGATCATCATCTACACTGATATGACTTATATGGCTTTATCAAAATTCCGATGTCATCTTGCCTTGGTTGATTGTGTTTATCTTCTGAATAGTACTCCTTGTTATATAAGAAGTTACTCCTTGCTGCAAAATTCATTAATCTCCTTACTCTACCATATCTTATTGGTTGATGGATATCTCCAAAGATGATTGATTTATTAATGGAGACACTCCGTTTTCTTATTGGTGATGATCATTACTGGGAATCAAGCCCTTATTTATCTTAGAAAACCATCTTATTTATAAGACTTCACGGTTTCCTCATCTCTTACTCTCTTATCAACTAGAGATAGTTACTTGATGCAGTCCAAGGTCGGAGGATCCAATAAAGGACTGTCCAAACTTGCAGCCAACAACAAGAACACACAGCGGAAACAACACAACACAAGATATATCAATATCAACTTTACATTATCTCAGAATTCTCATTACATGCAACATGCCGGGCTATAAGGCCTTCCCGGTTAGGGCCAATTACATCAACAAATTCAACAAGATCTCGCAGGATCCAACCTTGTCCATCTACCCTATAGCTAAGTGGAAGAAACCAGATCTGAACTTGTGCTCGCAAGCCACCAAGCAATCTACAATCTCTGTCTACCCACTTACAACTATCTGCAGCAACTTACAATAATTCAGCTTATTAGCTTACTCTGCTATCCTTCATCTATTATCCCATGCCTCTGTCCCTCTAAACATCAACCTAGACTCTCTTTTATACACACAGCCACAAGTTGGCTTGTAAATAATAATTAAATGTCAGTCGGCCATTACAATCCACAATGAACAAATATTAAATGCACCAGTCAGCTGCAAATAATATCAAAAAAAGTCTACATAGAAGAATGCACCAACACAGATTTAGGTCCACACAAGATCCAATGCCACAAATCCACACGCCTCGGAACTTAGCACGATCCCAATGACCAACTCCAATCACGGATGCAATCTCCAATGTCTGCCCAATCCACAAACACATGTCGGTGAACAAGAACACCGAAACCCAAACCACTCGGTAAGACAACACTGAGCCAACAACCACCCGTCGGTGAAGTCACCGAGCCAACTCCAAACAACACCGAGCAGCACACTACCGAGCAAGACACCACCGAGCAACTATCACCGAGCAGTGTATCCCGAGTAGAATATCACAGCACCACCGAGTCTTGTCACCGAGTTCAACAGTGAAGCAATACATCTTCCAACCAAGAACTGCCACCAAAGTGACTGAGCACCTCAGGTCTCCAACCAAGTTAACTACTAAAACAAACATCAAACCTGAACATGTTTTTGGTGACACCGGATTGCCAACTACCCCAGGATGCTCCTACATCAGACACGCCAGGTGCGAAAAGATGTTCTCAAAAGCTGGATGAACATCTGTTGGGATTCAGCACATAGATCCGAAACTGGTTCTTGATATACATGTCTTCCAAGTCCTCAACCGACACACTCTTCCCTCGGTTCTTCTTCTGCTTCCTTTTACCACTAGTACTTGTTGATGTATCTTTATATTTTTGCACACTCATACCTGCACCATCCACTGCAACCACTTCAGATCTGCTACCAATGCTCAAGTTCCTCCTTCCTTTGTCTTCATCCTTCAAAGGAATCAGTAGACTTCTTTCCATCCTTCATTATAGTAAAGGAATTTCTTCTACAGTCATGAATAGCCTCTCTATCATACTTCCAAAGTCTACCGAGTAAAATATGACAAGAAATCATCTCCACACTGTCACATAATACTTCATCTCTATAAGTACCAATGTTAAAACTCACAATGCACTACTCTTTCACCTCTACTGCATGACCAACTTGTAACCAACTTATCCTATAAGGACAAGGATGCCTCATTCTTCTCAAACCAAGTTTCTGAACCATCTCCTCAGCAACTAGGTTGTCAGTACTTCCTCCATCAACAATCACTTTACAACGTTTACCTCCAGACTTGCACACAGTCCTGAACAAGTTCTTCCTCTGACAAGAATCGACTTGCTTTGAGGACAACAATGTTGTCCTAAGCAAAAGATTCACACCATCCACCTCGGGTTCATTCTTGGTAACCTCATTCACCACAGCATTTCGGTGACTACCGACCTTATCATGGGGACATTCAAATGACCGATGTCCTTCTCCATAGTTGTAACAAGTACCTCTAAATACACCTCTACTTGTCTTTCTCCTCGGTTCCACAGGTTTTGGTTCATCTTCAACCCTCGGTTTATCTTTTACCGACTGCTCTTGCTTCTCCTTCCCTCGGGAATTACCAAAATGTCTTCTCTTCAACTTATCTTCTGCCTTCAATGCACACTGATAAGCATCTTCTACCGAGTCAATCTTCAACATACCAATCTCATCCTGGATAGTGAATTTCAGACCATTAACATACCTTGCCACCTTTTCTTTAGAAAGTTCTGTATGCCCAGACCGAATAGTTAGCTTGTAGAACTCCTCGATATAATCTTCCACAGTCATCTCCTTCTGTTTCAGATTCTGCAATTTCTTAAACAACTCAAGTTCATAGTCAACAAGACTGAACTTACCTTTAGCTTTGTCACCATCAACCTCCACCGATTGATCTTCCTCTCACCTTCTTCTCTATCCCTCTGCAATTCTTTCCACCATAAAGCAGCATGTCCTTTCAACTTAGTATGTGCCAACCTCACTCTAAGTGGATCTTCAATGTCTTCCAGCTCAAAGTAGTCTTCTAACTCACTGATCCAATCAATCAGATCCTCGGGACTCAATGTACCTGATAAATTGGACACCTCCATTCGGTAGCTTGTACTCAACTGAGCTCTAGATCTCTGCAAGCGATCATATCTGTCTCCTCCAGATCTCTCTATCTGATCAGCTCTGTCATCTCCACTAGATCCAGCAGCTTCTTCATAACCATCATCCGTTCTCGGACCTCTATGTAATCCAACATTTCTGATACCTTCTATGATTTCATTCTTCATCGCCGCCATCTCAGATCTAAATCTTTATGTTATCCTCGCTTCCACTTCCTCAGTAAGATATGCAATTGCCCTAGGGTCCAATCTTCTCGGAGGCATCTCTCCAGATCTTTGAAAACCCTAAGCTCCACAAGAAATGAACCAGTCGCTCGCTCTGATACCACTTGATGCAGTCCAAGGTCGGAGGATCCAATAAAGGACTGTCCAAACTTGCAGCCAACAACAAGAACACAGCAGAAACAACACAACACAAGATATATCTATATCAATTTTACATTATCTCAGAATTCTCATTACATGCAACATGTCGGGCTGTAAGGCCTTCCCAATTAGGGCCAATTTCATCAACAGATTCAACAAGATCTCGCAGGATCCAACCTTATCCATCTACCCTATAGCTAAGTGGAAGAAACCAGATCTGAACTTGTGCTCACAAGCCACCAAGCAATTTGCAATCTCTGTCTACCCACTTACAACTATCTGCAGCAACTTACAATAATTCAGCTTATTAGCTTACTCTGCTATCCTTCATCTATTATCCCATGCCTCTGTCCCTCTAAACATCAACCTAGACTCTCTTTTATACACATAGCCACAAGTCGGCTTGTAAATAATAATTAAATGCCAGTCAGCCATTACAATCCACAATGAACAAATATTAAATGCACCAGTCGGCTGCAAATAATATCAAAAAAAAAATACATAGAAGAATGTACCAACACAGATTTAGGTCCACACAAGGTCCAATGCCACAAATCCGCACGCCTTGGAACTCAGCACGATCCCAATGACCACCTCCAATCACGGATGCAATCTCCAATGTCTGCCCAATCCACAAACACATGTCGGTGAACAAGAACATCGAAACCCAGACCACTCGATAAGACAACACCGAACCAACAGCAACCCGTCGGTGAAGTCACCGAGCCAACTCCAGACAACACCGAGCAGCACACTACCGAGCAAGACACCACCGAGAAACTATCATCGAGCAGTGTATCCCGAGTAGAATATCACAGCATCACCGAGTCCAGTCACCGAGTTCAACAGTGAAGCAATACATCTTCCAACCGAGAACTGCCACCAAAGTGACCGAGCACCTCAGGTCTCCAACCAAGTTAACTACTAAAACAAACATCAAACCAAAACATATTTTTGGTGACACAGGATTGCCAACTACCCCAGGATGCTCCTGCATCATTACTTCCAACTAATTCTACTAACTCCTATCTGCTATTGGTGTCCAAAGACGGCCACTCCTTGTCCACAAAGGTATCTGGGATTGGTTCAAGAATGGGAGCATTACACCTTGTAACTAAAGATCGCCCATGGCCCTCACACAATCAAATTATTCAACTACAACACCCATAGCTCCAAAAGCTTGGAGTAAAACCATCTCTCCAAACTAAGAAGAGCAACCAACAGATACAATCCAAGAATCAACGCATCACCACCAACCATGTATCTGCATAAATGGCCATGTCATGCCAATTCCATGCATAAATGAATCTCCATGACATCATGATCACCACCCCCAATGTACCTCCATCAAACTCTCACTCCATCAAGATTCAAGATCTCACACGACTGTAGTCAACTGCTATGGGTTCCAAAATACAACAATCTCAAGAAACACCATCTCTTTGCCTTGGGTGAAAAAAAATACCAATGCACCAAGTGACCTAACAAGGCCAACCGATAGAATTAATATGTAGGAAATGAGATCCTAGCCTATGGATGTAAACTAAGATCTCAATTCTCCATGATACCATTAGAAGCACAAACTGAGTTCAGCTACAGTCCTAATAGGAGAGCTGAACACTAATGGTGTTTATGACTCTCCTTTTTTATTTCTATCAATTTGAGATTGTGAAGTGTGTAAATGAGCTAGGTTAAATGATAGCAAAATGATAACTTTCAATATAAAAAGTGAAATACATAACTAATCAACACAGAAGCTCAAAATCTAAAAATGCAAAAAGGTGAAATACAAAACTAATAATATTTCACTAGTGCGCTAAACCCCCTAGAGCTAAGGATGTCCAGGCTGACAAAAAAATTCAAAAATGCAATCAAGAGATCATGTAAGCCTATTTCCTAAAAACTTGACCAAAAAGTGTCGGACACTACAGTAGTTCAACAGAGTCCATGAGCTTTTGTTTGTTTGCAATCTAAATCTGTTTGTTTGAAATGAACTAGGTTAAATGGTAGCAAAATGATAACTTTCAACATAAACAGTGATATATAGAACTAATAATCAACACGGAAGCTCAAAATCTAGATATAAGATGCAGAGAGGAGCCTATAGCTGCAATCTGGAGTGAGAAATGTCGGACTAGTCTCGTTCTAGTCCTGAGGGCTTGTAGCTGCAATCTAGAGCTAGAAATTTTGGACTAGTGTGCTACTTGCTCTAATCTTGAGTGTGTCCAAACTGACAAAATGGTTTAGAAATGCAATAAGATCTTATAGGCCTAATTCCCAGATTCTTGGCCAAAAAGTGCCAAACTCTGGAGCAATTTAGCAAACTTCGGTGGTTTTTGCCTATTTGAAATCTAGAACTATTTGTCTCAGTCTTCTCTGCACTCTTGTAGCCTCCTGTGTAGTCGAATCTGAGCCTGCGCACGCAAAAGGGGAAAATGGTTGTTGTATAGGGGCTTTCCTAAGTCAAACCCCATGTTGGTGTTCCCACCTCCACAACACTATTGATGATGTAAAAAGAGAGCTTACCCTTGGCAGTACAGGGGCTAAATCATAATTGAAATGCTTTAGGATTGATAACGGTGGTGATGCAATGCTCTTTAGACAAGTCCTCCAAGTGTGGATGCAATATATTATGTCATAAATAAATCAATCAGGAAATCATACTTGAAGATAGGTTGTTGTAGCTTGTTGCTCCTTGTACTCAAATCTGTTCTTGAATTGAAGGAATCAAGAATGCTCAATCGTTAGAGCTTGTGTTGCCAGGAGATGCATCTCTGACCGCCTAGGATGCACTTTGGAGACCAAGACGCGTCTCCAATACTAGAGACCTTGTCGAAGATGTCTCTCTCGTCACAAGAGACTTTCAACCGCAGTCTCCCTAAGTCTACCACCGTCTCCCATGCAAAAGGCGTCATCTCCCACACAAATAAAACAAAAAGACCTAAAACTTAAAAGTTAAATGCATTGGGAAGCTAGAAAATAAACACATTGCGGAAGGGAAAACAAAAGCCTACGAAGGGTAGGAGCATATGCAAGCCGACAAGACCACGAGTATTTTCCATTTTACCATTTGCAGTATGATGCAAGACTCAAATGATATTCAATTTTTCTATATTCTTGTTGCTGTAATTTAGTTCCTTTATGCAAATTTTGCAGTGTACATAATGGGGGAAAATTCAACTAGATCCTTGGGAGTCAAAAATTTGGTTGTGATAATACATTTAATTGCTTCATTCATGAGAGTATGTCTGCATTCATATTCTCATGTATATTCTCACACAAAATAGCAAAAGGACATGCTATCTTGAAAGATTCAACTTGTGGATTTGGGCCTTTGTTTTTAGTTTTCTTATACATTTTAACTAAGTTATTGATTCGGGTGCGGGTGCCAGAACCCGGTAAGCGTATGCATGAAATTGTTTTTGGGGGTGTGTGTGTGTGTGTGTGTGTGTGTGTGTGTGTGTGTGTGTGATTTATATGATTTATATATAAAATAAAATGTAGAAGAATATATAAAAAAATGTAGAAACTATAAAAATAAAATGAACTCAAATTAAGTTTGATTATAATAAATGTTAAATTTTGAATAGCTTTTTAATTAAACAAAAATAATACTTGACTTTTCCAATGCTATAAACATATATTATTAGAAATTTAAAATACTTTGATAAAAATTTATAGATGAACTAAGAAATAAATAAAACCTACGCTCGACTTGCCTACATTGATGAAAGTCAACTTCCTTAATGCAAAATTGATTGGAGCGCTCTGGTGCATGATAGATTGAAGCGATTGTCAGATAGTGGGGGGATTTCTGCAATGCGCTCTCAGCAGATGCTCTGCTTTCAAGCTTTCAGCAGATGATGTTCTGCTTTCAGCAGCTGCTCGATCTTCGTTTCACGAAAGCCTGAAATGTGACAAGGAAAATTGCATTTTCTATTTTCGACTCAAAAACATTCGCACTGCAATTTGATGAAAGCCCTTGACGCGCATCCACAGGGCTTCCACGCCGCATCCACTCCCACATCAGCTTCTGGACGCATCTGCCTCCGCCTCCAGCCCCTAACCCAACGCACCGGTAATTAAGCATTTTAATGAATTTGACTAATTCCTATGAAGTTTCCTTTGCTTTTGATGGATGTTTTGGTTCTATATGAACTCTTGCTCCCTTTATCTTATAAATCTAGATTGTTGTTGGGTGTTTGATACTTCTTCTCCCAAATGTTTTTTATTGCCTATTTAGTATTTGGGTATACCCTTCCCAAAGGATTTGCAATGTTGAAAGTTCAATGACATGATTTTTCTATAAATTCTCAAACAATATGGAAAAAAATGGCATCTCCTATTTTCAAAAATAGACACACCGATGTTGGTACCAATCTCTCATACCAATACCAGTCTCTTGGCAACCTAGATTAGAGCTTCTTGTTGTCACTTATGAATCATAAATGATTGCTTTATATAGTGTTCTCAAGGTATTTAGGAATTTAGGTCATCCAACAATCAAATGAAAATACTGGGGATCAAGTCATAAATGGTGGAACCAACACTCGCACGTGTTTGAAATTGGGCCCTTTTTAAAGGGACTAGGGCACCCATGCCCTAGTCCTCTCAAATAGGGGCTAGAGAAGGTGAGGCTAGAGCATCAGGGTCCAGGGCATGGAATCTGGTCTCAACATTAGCATATGACAACAATAGGATATGGTAAGGCCCAAATAGGCATGAAATGACCTAGGAGAAAAAGGCACATTGAAGCAAAGGCCCAAAATAGAGTGCGAAATTGTAAGCGGATACAATTTACTACACTACATTTAGCCCCCACTTTAGACTTCCATAGGAATATGAACTTATGCTCATACTCATGGTAAGGTAGAGATAAAGAAATAGAGCAGTTGAGAGCGAGACGTACTCGGGATAAGATGACACTAAGTTTAGGAAGCAAGCCCCCAAGCATAGGATCCTATAAATTTAAACATCACATATACAAAGCAAAAAACGTTAGTACTAAAGCTAACAAGAGGTTCCAAACCAACTATGAATACAAGTTGCTATACATAAATTGATAACCGCATCTCAGGTGCGTTATGTAATACAACACTTCCGCTTTTGGGGCACATCAATGAATGACAAGAAGCTACAAGTAGGCTTCATATACCCACCTTAAGATGTCAACATGTTTCTATGTTGATATCTTAAGGAAAATAGAGGTCCATATCAAGGATAAACACCTTCGACACCAAAGAGATCCTTTTTCAAAATGCATGCATTCCAAGCCAAGAAGAAGATCCTTATAAAGGATGCAAATCTTTAAGCAAGGAAGAGATCATTGTAAAGGAAACATCTTTAAGAGGTAGACAAGAGGATCCTTGTCTGACACTTATTTTCGCAAAGGAAGGAGATCTTCAAACAAGGATGCACACAAAAGGAGAGGAGATTCTCAAACAAGGTTGTGTGCCTCAAAACAAGTTGTCCATGCCCCCTAGTGAGTAGGCAAGGAAAACCACACTAGAGACGATTATGTTGTTTACCTATAGAAGGAATGGTTGCATTTAAGATTGTACCACCATGAATGACAACAAGCCCCCCATATAGAGCTGTGAATGTCACATGGTGAGGAGCAATATAATAAAAAGTGTTATTTAGAGGGGACAAGATAAAGGTGCATCTCATTGTAACTTGTCATTTGAATGATGTCGGATATGATTAGTTGTTGAATTTTAGATTCCAAAGCTTGACATTCATTAGTGGAATGTCCATCCATTTGATTATTAAAACAAAAGAAAGATTTGTTTGATTATGTTTTTGAACTTTCTTTCGTTTTGGAAGAGGAAGAGAAAGCAAGTTGGCTTTAAGAAGCATTAACAAAATACCCTCTTGTTTAGATGAAAAGTTGGGAGTGGGAAGCAATCCTTTCTCTTCATAAGAAGACATAGGTGTATTAGATAATGGAGGAGATATAGACAAAGGAGGTTGGAATCTTAAACCCTCTTTAGAAAAGTGTGATGTAGGTTCCACAAGAGTCTCACTACTTTTTTCTAAACAACTTAAACCATGTATATTGTATCCATGTTAAGAGAGGATTTTAAAAGCAACTCCATAGTGTCTCTTTAAATCAAATGTAGGATCCTTATTGGATGTTGGGATGTTTGAATGAGAAGGTTCAATCTTAGCTTCGATTAGACCATACAGGTTGAAGTCTAAAGAGTTCCAATCGTCATCAAGATGTGCTCGAAGAAGTTGGAATGGATTCAGAAGTAGCTTGGACAAATTAAACACAAAGCTCCCTTGCTTCATCTTTAATTTGGGGACTTTAAATTCTCCATTAAAAACGGTGTAAAGTCTAATGGATCTCAATTTTTCTCCAAGAAAGCATCATTGATTAGAGATTGTGTTATAGATGGAACCATAGTGGGAAGATATAAACCCTACTTTTTTTCAACACCACTATACAAATTTTTATCAGCTTCTAGTGTGTACATCTTGTTGTTGTAAATGAATTTTACTGTGCAATGCAAAGGAGAAGGGATTGCTTGCATAGCATGAATACACAGTCTACCTAGAAAAGATTATATGTAAAGATATCCGGCATGACATGGATAGGCGTTGATATAGTCATGGATCATAACTGTTTTTAAATGAAAAAGTGCTTGATAAACATTTTGACATGATTGGTGACGCTGGCACGACACGCCCTCTAGCCCCACATGAAATGCTTCTGACCCGAAGCTATGAACCAGTGAGGCAACAATCAGGGGACTTCATCCCCATTTAACAGAGTTGAGGCTCAAACCTGTGAGCACATTAAATAAGCGATGGCACAAGCCCGCGATCACAATGGCCCAATGGGGGTTTAAACCTTGGTGGGCACAACACCACCACCACCACTTACCAACACACTAAGTGACGAGCCCAAGTCACAAGTACTACCTTAATAGTTAATGTGATTGTACCTAAATATTGTTTACCAACATTATGAAAGCAATGAATAGAGAGATGTAATGTCCCCTTTTTGAAATAGGATTTAATAATAAACAATAATTATAAATTTAAGATACCAAAGAATAAAATTAAAATATAACATAATTAAAATTTAGTTAAGCTTAATGAATGGTCAAAAAGCATCAAATGAAAAGTTGTGACTTCGTCAAACATGAGATATAAAAGGGAGAAGAGAACTTCATTTGAAAGGGGAGTGAGAGAGGAAGGAAGAAAAAAGGGAAGTTGTGAATCAAGAAAGAATTAGTGGAAAAGAAAAAAGGGATGAGAAAAGAAAATAAGGATGTGACTCCTTAAAAAGGCAAAGTTATGAAAAGTTGTGACACTTTCAAAGGGCAGAAATGAAGGGTTGTGACTCTTCCAAAAGGTGGTGATTGTGAAAGGTTGTGAACATTGCAAAGAGCAGACATGATGAAGAGGTGTGACTCCCCCTCACAATGGAAGATTTAAAGGGGAGAAGGTTTCATTTGAGGACATCCAAGGGAGATCAATTTGAGGAATAATATATTATTCTCAAAGGCAGCAATGAAAAGTGGTGACTCAATTTTTATGAAAGGTGGTGACACTTTCACCAATAATGTATAAATAAGTTTCATTCCAAGTATTGAAGGAGGACTTATCAATCATCATCCTTCATCCATCATCCCTCAAGTAATCAAGCAAACAGTTATCAAATTCACATTAGTCATCACTTCATCTTGGGATCAAGAAAAAAAACAATTTAGCAATCAAGCATCACTCTATCAAATCAACATTCATTCAATCATCATCCACCAATATGTCAAACTAGCATTCATTATATCGTCACTTCTCAATCATCTAATCAACGATTACTTAATCATAACTCACCAATACCTCAAATCATCAACCCAAAGGAATTCATTCAATCAATCAATCAATCATTTAGAAAATGGTGAAGGAGAGTCCCCTAAAGGATATCTAAGCTCTAGGTAGGAGAAGGTAAACACCAGATTATTAGCCAAGAAAAGCAATTATGTAATATTTCGTTCAATTCAAAAGGGATTTTTGGACAGAAAAAAGGCTG
Organism: Thuja plicata; assembly: GCA_018584345.1. Classification (NCBI taxonomy): domain Eukaryota; kingdom Viridiplantae; phylum Streptophyta; class Pinopsida; order Cupressales; family Cupressaceae; genus Thuja; species Thuja plicata. The sequence continues at coordinate 451,686 of MU228199.1, read as the reverse complement.
CCCATCATTTATGATGGATAAAAGGATTGTAAAAAATTCTTTAATTAATGTCACTACAGTGTGCCCTAAAGGGGTGATGTTTTTAGGGCAGTCAATTGTGAGGGGCAGGTGAAGGATGCAATATTCATTGCTAACATCTTCATAAAATCAATTAAGGCGGGGAGGTCTCAAATATTTTACAAATAATAACAAATAACAGACACATTTTTTGGACACCATGTGCTGCTCACTAGCACAGTTTGACATAAAAGATATTGTGTGGATAAACCCTCAAGCTAACAAGATTCAAATGATTATGACCAAGTATCATGTCATGAGCCATGTTCAAGTCATTCTTGAAGTTGGAGCTCTTGAAAGGAACTTTCTGAAATTTCAATTTTTTATATATTTTTAATTGTTGGTGCTATTAGTGTCATTAGGTAATTAGGTAATTGCACTCAGGGTTAGTTTAGGTTTTTACTTTTTCTTTTTCTGTTTTCATTAAAAATTTGTATTTTGTGGCTGGCCTTAGGTACTGGAGTATGGCCTAAAACTATGGATCCTTCTCAGCTAAGGCCCAAACAAACCCAGGGCACCCTATACCCATGCAGGACCAAAGAGAAAACTGGTTTTGTGTATACGCGAACATACAATGTACTCCTTTTGTTATGCCCTTGGTACATGAATAACCCAGTAACAGAGTTTTTAACTGTTGTTCAAATCCCACTGACTCTTGATACCAGTAAATGAATATGAAATCAACAAGATAAGTCAGCTGTGGCATCAGCAAGCTATGTTTGAGTATCATTTTTAGTAGCTGACTGAAACTCCAGTATCAGATTTTTTGAATGATGTTTGACTTCCACTGGCTTTTGATGTTAGTCAATCGAGTTAAAATTAGCAGGGGAAGTCAGTTGTGGAATCCTGTGTTACCGGATTCGTACCGTAGACCCCGGATCCGGGTCCGGGTCCGGATTCTCTACCCGGTCCATGCTGGATCCGGGCAGGGTCTGCATTTTGACCTGTGGGTCCGGATGGATCCGTGGCCCGCAGATCCAGACGGACCTACAGGTCAAAATGCGGATCCTGCCCAGATCCAGCATGGACCGGGAGGAGAAAACGAGGATCCTCGAGGATCCCACACGGATCCGCGCGAATCCACAGGGACCCGTGGCCAGCCAAGATGTAAAGTGGTAAAATTTAGACATTTTTTTGCCTTGAAAAATAACTCTCGGAGCCTTTATAAAATAATTAAAGGCGCTGCCCCTTGACCCCATCTTGGGGGCTTTGCCCCCAAACCCCCATTTAATAACTTGGGGTGGAAACTACGCCAATAAAAATGGGGAAAAATTAACCTTCAAGTCTTATTAGGCTCCATATAGAAGATGATGATGATGAAGAAGAGAATATCAATAAATTATTAATCCATTAGTTGAACTTCAAACAATGATACTTGAACTGATGTTATGATTTAATTTTAATGTTTTGAATCTTTGAGATTTGGCATTGATCAATGATCAACCATCATAGATTCATACTATGAAATGATTTAGTTTTAGAATTATGTATATTTCTCTTATGTTTTGTATATATATATATATATATATATATATATATATACACTCATGAATCCCTACGAACCCAAATGGCAAAAAAAAAAAAATCACGAATCCACGAACCGGATTCGCGAGCCCGAATCCGTCCCCGAATCCGAATCGGCAACTTAGGTGGAATCGGCAAGCTATGTTTGACTATCCATTTTTCTTAAATGGCCAAAACTTAATTGAATTAAACATTCTTTGTAGCTCAAAATTTTAACCTTTGACATGAGATAAAATTAACTAAAAAGCAGAAGTGTACGGCTGTCACAAATGCTTTATGCTACTGTATTGAATATTGCTGTATTTTTATGAGTTGAATAGGTTGGTCATTATTTGATTATATTGGATTTCTTGTATCCTATAATCCAATAATATTGTCAAGTCAGTACTTGCAAAGCAACTCTGATATGGAGTTCAGCAGTTATGTTTATAAAGTTAAGTAAAAGCATTGTTATAATATAGTCCTCAAACTCCAGAACAGAGAGTCCTTGAGCTACACCAGAAAATGGTAAGTGAACTCCTTGAATCTCACATGACATGCAAATTGAAGTCCTCGAATCTATCAAGGCAAGTCCAACAACAGTTTCTCTCCCCTTTTGTCACCAAACACAGTTCTACACGACACCTTTTTCCATTTCAATGAACCATGCTAGTGAGCACATCTAAATACATTATAATGTAATCAATGTTTCAAAGAGGTTGCAATCTTTACAAAATCCAAGGCTTATCAAAAAATATTTTCAGCTATGCCTACATCTAAACATTCCCAGTATATTATAAAAAGACAGATTACGAAGAAAACACAAATAGCATCACAAGAATTCTGACCTTTATTGATGCGCAAATAGCATCACGACTGACCAGAACTATTCCATCCAGCAGATCCCTGCATAATCGAAATGTTTCTTCACCCACCACCTTAACTGCAACCCCATCTGCAAAGCCCCCTACCTGCTCCAACATTACGCGCTGCCCATGATGCAAAGAAAGTGCCATAGCGTTCGCATCTGCTGGCTCCACACCTATAATTAATACCTACATACAGAAATGGCAGATGCCCATTACAAAGATTGTGGAATGGATTGAACTATGGAATTGTATATTTTATGTATCTCCACAAAAATATGGGATAATGAAGAAAATAAATCTGTCAGAAGATACTTGCACTCAAATAATTCAATCTTTGAACCTGTTGACGTGAATGTAATTAGGCTGCTATAGCTTAGTTGAGCAAGCGGAAGCTATGACAGCACATGCAATTGGATAGTACTTATGGAACTAGCAAATTCTAATTTGGCATGTCTCAGAGCATGCTTAATGATCAGGAAAGATAACTAATCAACCATGCTGTAGCAAAGAACTGCTACTTCTCTGGCAGGTATGTAATTATCTATGACATTCCCTCATAATATGTCATGTCCCCATTTTGGCTGACATCATTTGGCGTGCCGGATCAGTCTATCATGGGCTCTCGTAGACTGGTGGCGATGTGGAGAGAGTCATTTTGCTGATCAGATGGTCATATTTGCTCTTGAAGAAGTGATTAAGAGATTATATTTTATTGTTATGTGTCAGCAGGGCCCACTTGTTATAATTTTAAGTTGAGATTGCACTTTTTATATTATAAAGTTATTTTATTATAAAAGTGCATTATAATGGGATTTTATAAGGGATGCTTCTAGAAGTTCTTAGTAACTTCTTAGAAAAGTAAATAGAATAATTGGATGCTTCTAGAAGTTCTTAGTAACTTCTTAGAAAAGTAAATAAATAGAGGGCTTGGGCATTCATTTGGACATG
>MU228199.1:430247-447032 GCA_018584345.1 Thuja plicata | reverse complement strand
ATTTGCAATCATTAAAACATCGTTGGTACCAAACAATCATATCAAAATAAGAAGACATCAGCAAACTCAGGTTGCAGGGAAAGTGTTTGACGAAATTACTCAGTCCAGCATTAGAGATTTTAGTGGCCTTTATAGTAAGGGTCATTACATAATACATGAAATTCAGAGTCTTTATATGGTGCACTTATAAGTTAAGAAACTCAAACGGCATTCATATAGCAAGCATACCGGAAATAGCATTGTTTAATACATTGATAAGCCTTCATACTTATTCATTTCTCTAAGTTACTGATCCTGGTTCTGATAGGAGTTTGGGTTTGGGTTTGGGTTCGTGGGTTCAGTAAATTATTTTTTTTGGCGGGTTCCGGTTCTGGGTATATATATATATATATATATATATATATATATATATATATATATATATATACATGTAACATGTTCAATGTTCATTCAACATTGGTTCAAAACTTCAAACATATAATAATAAGTTAGAAGCGTGATTCATAAATCCATATTGCCAATAAAATTATAAATAAAATACCTCATATATCATATTCAAAATTTACAAAAGTCTCAAAATGTCATTACACAATGAAAATTCAAATTACAAGCCATATTTCATATTTAATACTCAAATTCATCCTCATCATGATCATCAAATGCATGCTTTAAGGTCGAAATTAGGGTTTTGGAAGGTTTTTAGATTAAAAAAAAATGGCACGTGTGGCCTGTTTTTGGGCACCCACAACCTTGGGCGCCCATGGGTTCCCCCAGGTTCCGCCCGGAATCCATCTTGCAGGACCCACATGGAACCCGGCTGCCCAGGAGGGACCCGGGCGGAACCCAGCCAGAACCCGGGAGGAACCAGGACCAGCAAAGAACCGGAATCAGATTCCAGACCATTTCTGAAGAATCTGGTATCATAGTCATTTCTTAGCAACAGAGCAGCAAAATTGATTTTCATGCTTTGAGCCCAGTGATTGTATTTTCATTAGCGAACACCACCAGTAAATTTTCAAGCAGCATCAGACTTATTTATATCAGGTGTAAACTTCTCCAGTCAGCAGAGAAGGCTTGCATTAACATTCAACAGAGAAACAGCTTCCAGCAACAACTAATTCTTTGATAAGTAGGAGGTATTTTACACTGCAAGTCAAATTGTGATATTGCTATCAGGATTCAACTGTGTAGTTTTTGAGTCAAACTTGTTGACCCATGTTTCATGAGTTTAACTCAAAAACTACACAGTTGAATTGTGATAGCAATATCACAACAAATTCTTTATCGAATCTCCAGAAAAGTGCATATTATCAGCATCAGTTTTCCCCACACTTCAACAAATGTGCATTCTATTGAGGAGATGAGACACTTGACATCAAGAGGATTTCTATTTTAAGAAAATCCAGATTTCCATACAAAGGCAGCATCTAGAGTTCTATTTGTTCCGATTTTAGTGTTGATTCTCTCAAGGTTTTGTCCCAGGCATCCCAAGGACCCTATGGATCCTTCTAATACCCAAACCATAGTTTTGCAATTTGGCACCTGTTTTCAAAAAACCTAATAACATACATAGACTTAAGTGGTCCTATCAAAATATAGTAAGGACCTAAAGGTTTCTCAGCTTTACAGCTAGGAAAAATAGCAATGACAAATAATTCCATCCTATATTGTTGGGAAATTTTTGTGAGTCTTAGTAATGCTCAATATACCATATTTTTCTATTTTATTGGCATTATAAAAATGTAATATGTCCATTGGAAGGATAAAAGTTTATAAGTAGATAAAATGTTTAGGTTTTATACATAGAAGTGTGAAAGGATCTGATATTTAACAGTGAAAATTGAATGTAATCGTAGGAAATGGATGATTGGGAAAGAGAAAAGACAGTTTTTTAATGTATGACAATAAAACATAGCTATCAATTTTAATGAAGATGCAGAGAAACGAGCGTAAATCAGATAGAAGATAGATGAGCCAGGTATAAGTAAAATGTATAACAAAATTTAAAGTTCTGCTATTTTTGATCTTAAGGAAAGGAAGGAGCTTGAATATTGCTCCTCAATGTACCATTCATTGAATGGCTTTGTTCTCTTTTCATTCATTTACTTTCCTACAATTTGAGTAACTAATTTGCAGCAATTAATTTTCTGTAATGTGTTTACAACTAAATTTAGTATATAATCCAAAGACTCATCGCATGAGTTGTGAAAAAGCACTCTAGCTCCTCTAGGTTACAATCTCAGTATGGTTTTGCCATTTCGTACACAGCTGAGGTTTAGCTCATATGTGTTACTTAACTTGGATGATACCACATGTGAAGGCGATTTGAATCAAAAATAACAAATAAAGGTGTCCTGAGGGATTGAAGAATGCAATTAGGTAACCCAAATGGTTTATTAGCTATTAAGTAGTAACAAATCAAGAAGTTAAGATAAATGCCTCCTAAGAAAAGGAATTCTAAGTGAAAAAAGTATTTAAGCAAACAGATAGTAGATCCACAAAATTGGAAATATGATATCTCAGATAAATAGTAAACATTCAATTAAATTAAAGATTTTAGATCTTTACAATCAGACATAATATCATGTACCTGGATACCACCTTGCAATGTTTTAATTCCATTATTTGGCAATCAAAATCCACTCTGTGTCTGAATGGTCACAAAATGTAAACCTGAATTGAATATTCTGAATTATCTTATACAGAGTTCTATTCAGAAGTTCCTTTTTGTAAATCTTCATGGGTGGACTGTGGAAACTTTTCATAAAGAGAGTTTTAACTGTACCAAGAATGGAACCCCTGGATGATCTACTTACGAGACTCAGTTAGAAAGCATCCCTAAGAAACAAATTTAATCTTTTGTATGTCAACCTACATTGGAAGGAAAGAAAACGAAAGTTTAAAATACAATCAAACAAGTAATATAACCAATGATTCCATTGAAGAAAAACAATAGCAACTGAATTCAGTACATGATGTATCATATTCCAACTATAATATATCACATAGATCTAGAATGACTAAGGAAGCAATTTTTATATAGCTTACTACCTTCTAAACCCCAAAGCATAGTTTAACTACTTGGTGAGTCCCCGAGTACTCAAAGTTTTCTGAACATAAAGATTTTCAAAGGTAATCTGAAGAGTTTCTTGGTGTGTCTGAGAGAAAAACCCACACCAAGCCAATTGGGAAATCAAATGCTGAAAAAGCATGTTTTGGACACTAAAAATATAGAGTTTTTTTCCATTTATGCCTGCATGTCCAAGGGGAAGGCTCACACCACAATTTGAGGATTCTTGAGCAAACTAGAGTATTTTTTGTTAATTCAAAGAGCGAATTTGAGGACCTAGTTTTGTGCAATTTAATCCCTATAGTGACTAGACTGGAGATGGGGGGCACTCCTTGTTTACAGAGGCCAAGATTGTTAATTTTGAAAGGCAAGCTATGGAGGGTGTAAATGCAGCAGAAGCAAGAGAGATTGGATTGGATGACATCAATGTAGATGATGTCAAACATGAGGAGAAATCAGTACCATGTAGTAGCAAGGTGGAATAACAGGTGCAATCTTCAAGGACGCGAGCGAGGACTAGAACCTCTCCCCAATATTTCATTACAACAAAAGAAGAAAAAATTGTATGATCTTGTACATTGTAGCTTGCCTAGATATGTAATCTATGGCGAAAGTTTGAACGACAATCATTATAAATTCATAATAGTATCAGCTAGCTGTTGTGTTTGTGTGACGATGCAATTTTGTACTTTATTTGTACTCAAATCTTAATCGTTTGATACAAATGTTACTATATTTTACACATACCTTTTGTGAAAAAAAATTAAGAGCTGAAAAACGTTGATTGGCAAAAAATAGTTCTATCAGCACTGAATCTTGCATAAAAAATTATTATTACTAATTAAAATATAATTGATGATAAGACTTGACAAATTGTGAAACATAACATTCATAGTAACAAAGACTGAACAGAAAACCAAACTAATCTCAAAATCTGATTATTTCAGAGAATTTAAACAACTCAAACCTCATGATGTGCCTCTTAAAACATATTACTACATGAAACATTAATGAACCCAAAGATTTCAGCCAGCTATGTTTAATTCTCCCAATGAAGAGTTAAGACCAAATCTTAGGAACATAGCTCATGGGTTTAGAGAACAACCTATTCATGCAAATTATTTCTCGCGGTAACACTTATTATTGGAAACAAAGCCCCCACGAGTTGACTAATTGGTAGTCACAATTACATACAATTTTAAATTTCCGAAGGAAATAATCCCTGGAAAAATACCCCAAATGGTTGACCAGACATCTAACCAAAAACCAAACTAAGTTCCCAAGGATGTGCGTTGCTCAGGAGTTACAAATAGCTTTACTGTAACTAAATGTGGCGAAGGAAGATAACTTATTCACAAGAATAAAAATTAGTGTCATGTTTAATGACATGGGCTTTCCATTTTTAAGAGCATCTTCAACACGGATGTCTTTGTAAATCTGTACTTTATCTGAAGGACTCCATTTATAATTACCCACCACTAAAATATGATAAGTGCTTAGCTCAAGGAAACAAATGCAAGGAGGCGATTCTATCTACATCACCTCTTAAGTCTTTGCTAGTGGTTGAAAACTCAGAAGTAAATTATTGAGTCTAGACTGACCTCTGGTCGAACTTGCTTCATATAAGCAGCAATGCCAGCAATTAGACCACCACCACCAACTGGGACAAATACAGCATGTATTGGGCCAGGATTTTGATGTATAATTTCCATTCCAATTGTTCCTTGGCCTGTGATGACATCTGGATGGTCAAAAGGAGGTATAAAAATGCGGCCCTCTTCTTCACTTCGACGTTTAGCATATGCTTGAGCTTCATCATAGGAATCTCCAATAAGAACTACAGTTGCTCCAAGACGCTGAACTGATTTCCACTACAAAAAACAACAAAAATGAAGTTTTAGTCCAAGATTCTGAACAATTTCACAGCTCCAAATTATTCATTCCATTTGCTTGAACATTCTAAACTTTAAAACCTCCTAAAGCCTTAACTAGCATTTGTGCTCTAAAAGAAAATTAAACATGTGAATTTTTCCTCTTTTCTTAGAAACTTAGTAAAGCTCCAACAACTAAAGAAAGTAATAATCTCAATTATCTCTTATAAATCAAGTCAAAATTCAATCAAAAAGGTGGGCCCAGGAAGGAAAGAATCAAAACCTTGATTTCAGGAGTTGTCACAGGCATTGCAATCACTGCATTACAGCCAAGTCTTTCTGCTGCCAATGCAACTCCTTGAGCATGGTTACCAGCTGATGAGGTAATAACTCCTTTTTCTAGTTGCTCCTTTGGTAGCTTTGCCATCATGTTGTAGGCCCCTCGCAACTTGAAAGAAAAAACCTATGTGCAGATAATTACAGGAGTTTAACCAATAATATTAATAAACATTAAGTTGTCACAGTCCATGAGATTTAGTTAATTCGAGCTTCAGGAAAAAACTGTGTTCAAATTTGCATCAACATTTCAGATCACACTGCATGATCCATCATCACAATAAGTAACAAATGGCAAATAATCTGAGGGTTGTTAGAAATTTAGAATAGTTCAATAAATAAGCCCTTCATGCCAAGGGTGTATAGAGTTTGTCAGCTAGGTTAATATGGGAACAAAAAATTAACAAATAAACAAAAATTAGAAATAGAACTTAAAAGCCAAAAATCTACAATACAATAATAGAGCCAAAGATACTGTTGTGTTTTTAAGTCTTCAATTTTACTTGCATCTTGTTACTACATTTGACATTGTGTTCATTTGATTGCATTTCTAAAGGAGAGACATCAAGAGGCCTATCTATTGATTTTCGGTCTCTTTGGTGACAGCTGACCAATCATTATTTCTCCTTGAATTTAAAGGCAACCTGAATCAACCAAAAAATCAAAACAAAAAATTATCTTAGTCATTTATCACTTATTTCTTTCCACATCAAAGTCCCAATTTATCAAGATTCGACAAAAAGACATCCTATAATATAAAATTAATCCAACATTGCAGTATCCCAAAAATTTACATCAAGAAGATATATGAACAATTACCAACAAGCAATTATAGAATAATTCGATTGTTTACGACGATGGCGGAGGGTGAAGGTTTTTGCAGCAGCTACGGAATGCATGCCCTAGTCAGTTCCATTGATTCTTTACTGCGTACAAGGGTTTTACAGGCATCCAGCGATTAGCGTTTGGAAGGACGGGGGATTACAGGCATCCAAGGATTAGCGATTGGGGGGATTTTGTTGCAGGTTGCCATCGGTGGGAGGAGTGTTTGCACGGGGTCTTGTCGTGGGGAGGGTTTTGCATGGCGGAGATTTCTATGTCTTCTAGTCTGGTGGTGTCTGGAGGTGATAAGACTCATAATGGCTCTATATCGGGCTTGCATGCATAGCGACCAAAGACGGTCTATGTGAGTGAGGGTTCGAACATGAAGAAAGTAAATGGTTGTTTGCCTAGAAGCCAGGATCGGCTGGTTTTGGTCATTTCTCCTGATTTTGTTATTGAAGATGTTTCATATTCGAGCGACATGCTCTCATTTGCAAGTTTCTCGGAATTTGTATTCCTCTGTGCTCATTGGAAGCTTGGATACGACAATCGTGGCAGATAGGAGATATGGAGATTATGCTTGCCACTAACAGTTATTTTATGGTTGTTTTCTCCAATATGGCTGATCAGAATCAGATTTTTGAAGGAGGTCCATATTTTTACAATCATGTTGGGTTGTTTATTAAACCCTAGCATATGGGTTTTAATTTGGCTGAAGAGCTGCCTTCTCGAGTCCCTATTTGGGTTTGTTTGCCATGGCTACCCCTAGAATTTTGGAGAAGATATTTTACAACGGATTGTTGCTCTTCTGGGGAAGCCTGCTGCGATAGCCCAACAAACCCTTGACAAGAAGGTGATTTCTTTTGCTCAAATGTGTGTGGAGATTGATCTCAATAATCCCCTGTCAAATTCATTCGAAATTTTATTGGTTCTTCATCATGGACTCATAGTTAGATTATGAATCTCTTCCATTTCGGTGTCGAATCTGTCATGAGTATGGCCATCTTCAACGGCAATGCCCTAAGGTTCATAAAGAAACTCACTCTATTAATCCCCCTTCTTCATCATCTCCGCCTGTGGGTAAAGAGGACTAGGGCAAAGCTCCCATGAGGGAGGGTGATCGGGTAAGGATAAGGATGGTTTTGTGCCAGTTAAAACTAGGGCTAAGGGACGAGGTCAGAAGAGGACTTTAAAGGATCGACAAGTTGATGAAGACTTTAACCGATTCGAAGTGTTAGATACTTTAGCTTTGGAGGAAGGGATTCCACCTGATATCACTTATGCACCTGTTGGCGCAGGTATGGAGGTTGTGTTTGTTCCAAGGTCAAGTCAACATCTACATGGAGTGCAAGATCAATAGGTGACTTTGAATGATTCTATGCAAGATGATATTGTTTTGGCTGATTTGGCTAAGGAGGTTTTAACTTCAAATATGGGTAAGGGGTCTTCTCAGGGCTTGGGGGTGCAGCAAGGCCCCCTTAAGAAAGGTTCTTCTGACAACTCTTCAAAAGGGCATAAGACGGATCTAGATAAGATCAAGATTATTGGAGATTTATTGGTGGAATTAGGGTCTGTTAAACCAATTGGTGTTCACTTTTCTCAAACCCCTCTATGAGTATTCTCTCCTGGAATGTAAGGGGGTTGAATAGCACCTCCCGTCAAAAGGCTACTCATGATTTGGTTGCACTTCATTCACCGGACATCTTTTGTGTTCAAGAGACTAAGGTTTCGGTTGATGTCATGCTTCAATATGCTTCTCGTATATGGTATTTTGGTCAATGTCAATGTAGTGGTTCTTGGGGTAATTCTGGAGGTTTGGCTCTTTTTTGGGATCCACGCAAGATTGCTCCCCTTCGGTGGATTTTGCTATGCCCTGCATAACCGTCCCTACATTTTGTGTGCAAAATGTCGGGTCCCCCTTTTTTTCTTGCTTTTGCATTGTTTTGCCTCTTCCTTTTTCGGGCTCTCACCCTTGCTTTGTCTTTGTCTTTTCTTTGTCCTTCGTTTTCTCCGGGATCCGGATCCTAGAGTGTCGTTCCCAAAACCGATGGTTTCGGACCTTTGGGACCCGACAATCGTTCCTCTTTCTTTCGAAGACAAACGATTGCTAGGTGTCCCGAGGTTTGGAATCCGGTTGCAGGCTTGTTTCTCGAAGTAATTTTGGTAACTAATGCACTCTCCTACGCATTATTTAAGGCCTTTTACCTTGTCACTTTTACACTTACCGCAAACTAATTACCTTCTTGCGAAATATCTTGAGAGTGAAGCAATTTGTTTTCCGAGCTGAGACGTTTGAGCTGGAAGGTGCAGAGGTGTGTTTGACGATTCGTGTAGAACGTTTAGGTGATAGAGTGAGGTTGTTTGAAGTACCCCCTTTCAGCATTTCGAGTTTCAGGTAGGCCCTTGGGCTCCTTTGCTTTTTTTTGTCGCGTTTGTTTTGTTTCTGTGTTGTGTGCTTTTTGGTTTGTTTGCTCTTGTTTTTGTTTGTGTCCCCTCTTCGTTTTTGTCTGTTCGTTTTCATTATTTTTTTTCGGCTTCTATTTGGTCATGTTTTCCATGTTTTATGGGTGTTCATCCGCCCTTGTCGTCCACGTAGCGTCGGTCATTTGGCACGTCGTCGTCCCTGGACCTGGTGCGTCTCTTTTCTCTTTGTAGTCGTTCGACTCGAAGGCGAGACGTTTGTCCCCTCGGTTGTAAATCTTTTGTAGGTGTTGTTTTGAGTCCGGCTCCATGGTCTATAAATTCTGTAGATATGAGTCCTTGGAGTGTTGGTGGCTCCTTGTACATACTTGGTCGAGTCCTGCAGGTTAGAGTTGGGTTTTGTAAATTTCTTGGTGCTTTGCGCATTGTTAATAGTCTCAGTTGGTTGTACATTGTTTTGGTGCTTTTTGAGTCTGTAGAGTTCCGCTTTCCTGCGCAGAAGAAACATTGCGTCTCCAAAAGCCATTCCTGGTTCAGGTCCTGTGGAGGTAGCTCCTAGGGACCCGTTCCAAATTCTTTACGAGGTCTGAGGACCATGTCCACCCAATAAGCTCGTCCACCATCCTGGTTGATGCAAATTTGGGCGTTGAGGTGATGGGTATGTCAGTTGTAGAGGCCAACTCACTAGCAGGCTGTTAATATTTCTCTTTCCTCCGTCCTTTCTGTCTTAATGGCGGAATTAGTTCCCACACACAAACATTTACGATTTGTCCCAAGCGGCATTCATGCCACTTGCACCAAAACAACTGTCTATTAAATGTCATTACTTAGCCGAGTGGGCACGTGCGTGTTAGGGTACGGCAGAAAGGCTACCTGTCTTGTCGCTGACGTTATTGTCCTTTGCAAGTTACCCTCGGGTGTCTTGGTAAATCCGTACTTATTTACCTCGTCCGACCTTCTCGGTCATTGTTCTGGTCTTTTGTGCGCAAGAATAGTTTCATGTGTTAATCTACATGCATTAGAAATAATCTTCGGACACATGACTCCTTTTGAGATGTCTAACGTTTTCTATTTCAGGTGGAAAAGTAAAATCGTGCCTGAGGTCTCCGGAACCCGGAATCCTTTTAATGTTTATGTACTGACGGTTGTTCGATTTGCAGGTACAGGGTAAAGTAAGAAAGAAATGGCTTCAGAATCGTCACTTCTCGGGAGCCCTGAACTCCTGAATGCCCCTGCAGGCACCAGTAAGAAGAACAAGGTGGAGCGGGGATTGGCTAAGCTCCCATTAACCCAGAAATATAATAAAGGCAAGACGATTCTGGGGTCCCGAATTGAGTCTGCTCTTAAAGAGATCAACGACATAGATGTCGGTACCTGGGCCGAATTGAAGGGCCTTATTCAAGCAATTCATCAATAGCGACGGGCCAATGACTTTATTTCAGTCAACTTAGCAGCCTCTGGTATCATTCAAGCGGCTGGTTTTCCATGCTCAGTGCAAGCGTCAGAGCTAATTTTGCTCTTGGCCAAATGTTACAATCCAGGCAGTGGAGTTGCTGTGTTGGTCTCGCCCAACCCCCTTGGGTACCCAGTGTCCATCGTCTCTTTAGACTGTGATGCCACCACCACAGGGTGGCGCATCCCATTCTTTCCGGATGCTATTACTCTCACCAGGGCTGCTTCCCTCGACCAGTTCGAGAAAGCAGCTGAACTAGCCCGACGCCACCTCAACACCGAGTGGCTAAAGAGCCCACATCGAGACTTCAAGAAGATGCGGATGGATATCCCTCGCTCCGACTTCAAGGAACCTATCCAAGTCGGAATTGTATTTCTATGCAAGATTTTTGGGGAACCCCATGCTCGGGAATTCTCCCCTTGGATGTACTACTTTTTATATGGTATGACCACCAACAAGGCATGCTTTGACTGGTCTGGCATCATCTTCAAGCATGTAGACATCCAAATGAGGAAGGTCGAGGCGGAACATAAATTCTATATGACCTCCTACATCCTCTGGCCACTTGCCCGGTAAAACCCGGGAATCCGGGGATTAATTACAGTCGGTGTTCTTGGGGATGGAGCTGCTCAGGCCACCCCATGGGACTATTCCCCCCGGATTCAATGGGATCAGAGTTTCCCCCATTTTTGCAGAGTCAACGACACCTTCATCTTCCACGGGATTAAGGCGATCATTGGTGATCAGGGATTTAGAATGTCCCCACAGACCATGGCCTTAGTAAGTGCGTGGGGACGTTATTTCATTCAGTTCTCCCAACACACCTATATTTGGGTGTCCGGATTTTCCGGGCAACCTTTCCTGTTGCCCAAACATTGTGGGGACAGGATTATTTTGCTGGAATTTTGCAGGCAGATTCTGGAGGCGCATGCTTTGACCGCTGCCAAGAAAATCACCTCCATTTTTTTTCCATTTGTGTGTGGGAACTACACCTGCTCCCTTGCCGCGGATTGGGAAGCAGAGAGTGAGCTAAGTAGCCTGAACTTAGCTACATTTTCATTCAGTCGCAAGGATTATGATCTGCTTGGGCGACTAGTGAGGCTGATGCCCCGGGGAATCAACCCCCACGAGCGACACTTGGAGGATTATTGGGCTAATTGCCAAGATGATTTTGACGTCTGGAAGCGGCACTACTCCAGGATGCCGAAGGGAATGATGGAACATCTAAATCTCCGAACGTTCCCATAGACTTTTTCAGACACCGGGTCACTTGAGGACCCCGAGTACAAAAAAACATGTATAGACAAGATGGACCTCCCTCTTGGGACACGGCAGAAGTTTTGAGTATTGAGGCCATCTCGAGAACAATGATCCAACGCAGCCACGCGTATTTCGCGAAGGTTTGCCCTACGAGTGTCCAGTTGGACAATCAATTTTTGGGAGCCTTCGGTTCCCGAGTAGCAAAGCAATCCAAAGCCCAAGGTAAGCAAAAAATCGGCACCCCTCCTTAGGGCTCAGACCCTATTTTGGCCCCCCTGATGGAGTAGTTGGGTGAGAAGTTTGAACACTCCCAAAAACTACTGGATGCAGCAAAGTTCGGAGTGACGTTCGGTCTCGGAGCTACCCCGGTAGGTTCTTGTCCCCCGCCAAGAGATTCCCCCTCTTTGGCCATATGGTTGAGTGCAGCATGCGAAGCGGAGACCGAAGAAACGGCAACAGCCGCAGACCCTGGGTTGCCACTCAAGAGAAGAAAGAAACAGAAGGCGGAGTGGCCCCCACGAAACAAAAACCCAGATCCTGAGCCCGGGAACATACTTGATGTTGAAGTACTCTCCTCTGAAAAAGATCACCAGAGAGTCCCCCAGAGATAGCGCAGATCAATGTTGATGATTTCTTCCCGATGGGCGATCTCGGGGAATTGCGGGATATGGTTGATAACACAATGGAAGAAATGGTGGAACCAAAGACTGAGGTTCCCGCGCAGGAATTAACAAGGGCCGAAGAGAGAACGGCCCAAGAAGGAGATGTATCCTGACCGGAAGAGGTCGAAGAAGAAAGAGGGATACAAGAAGAACAGGAAAGTAATCTGGCCAAGGAGCAATTGCCGACAGAAGAGGAAATCGGACCTTCGGGAGCAACCGTACCCTCTGATGCAGTGCTTCTGAGCCTAGCTGGTGATCGAGGTTCACTGACACCACTTGATGCAGGGGCCGACAAGGTTGCGGCCATATTCCAACAGGTAGATTTGAATGAATTGCCTCTACCGCACCCACCACCTAGCCGGCCAATGGATGATATCCCGGGAGATGGTGCAGAAAATGAGAAAGGAAATACAGGTGAAGTCCCCATCAACACAGAAGGAAACACGTCTAGGGGAGAACCTGAACTAAACCCCGGGGATGCCTCGAACTCAGGGATGATAATAAGTGGGTTAGTCGCCTCGTCGCAGTGGTTAGTGGAGTCCCGGAAAAGAAAAGCCCCGATGACAATGGTGGCCCCACTGTCACTAGCTGAAATGTTGGCCGAAGCCCAGGTAGAAAAGAAGCCTAAGAAGGCTCGTACCCTTCATACCACTCGAAGGGCCCCAGATGGTAATGTGGTGGCGATAATAGCCGCCCCTCCAGCAGGAAAGGAAGACTCAGAGGTTGTTGTCGAAGAGTATGTGATCACGGAGGTGCCTCTGGGCGAAAGAAATCAAGGGGAATTGGACCTCTTGAACGAGGCAAGCCGGGCTATCCACGCCCGGTATGAAAAACAGTCCCAAAGGGTGAAGGAGTTGAAAGTTACCAATGCAAATCTCTTAGGACTCCTGACACAGTTGGTGCGCCCCCTCGCCTCCGAAACACTTGGACCTTCGGCGTCCAAGACATCGCTCCCTCAATGTGATGTCGACACGCTGAGAACTATGAAAAGAAAGGCGTTGGCGGTGGATGAATGGATGGCCTAGCAGATTGGAGCCATAAGAAGTTTTCTATTTGAGTCTCTCCCGGACTTCTTCCGGGCACATGACACAGTGAAACAATTGGAGGCCACTATTCCTCAGTGGCAGGGAGAGACTGAGAGATATGAGGAATGGAAAGATGCCTTGGTAGAGATTTTGAATCTCGAACAGGACAGTGTAGCGACAACAAGCATCCTAGGGGATGAGTCATATGGGTTCCTCAGGACCCAGTACTCCAGACTTGCATTCAAAATCAGAATCGGCAAGCAACTAGTAAGGGTGTTGGAGGAACTTCTGGCGGTTCGGACCCCATTGGACCAATATATTGCTTTTATCAAGGAGATCACATTGGCTAACCCTCTCAGCCCCGAGACTTATACTCCCGTTGATTCTATACTTAGCAAGTTTGATGAAGTGGTCAAGGTTCAATTCCGGCCCGACAGAGATTTCAGTAACGCTGTAATGGTGGAACTCTCCTAGATGATGCTCAAGTCCCATGACGCTGCAAAGGTGGCTGCGGAGTTGAAGGAGAAGGTTGAAGACGCCGGCAATCACTTCGAAAGTTTTGTTGATCGTCGGGATTGCCTGAAGGACGTGGAAGAAGAAAGCGTACTCGAGATTCTAGAAGCATACGAAAAGTTCAAGGGCCAACGAGATTTCCTAGATTCTGGGGATTCCTTTACCAGGGGTAGGTTTTGAGGAGTGATTCTTTATTCTCTGAGCGCAAGCTCCTGGATTCCAGAATCCCGGATCCCAAGTTTTGTATTCTTTAAGGTGATAAGTGTTGACAGCTCCCCTGAGCCGACCGATCACTATCTACGGCTTGTTGTTAGATCCAAGGTCATCCTTCATGGCTTGATGGGTCACTGTTAGCCCAAAAGTTCACTACAGACGTCTCCTGGGTCCCAAGACGCCGTTTCAGCATTTAATATCTGGCGTACGAAGCACCGCTCGATGACCAAGGATCAGAGATGCATTAATGGGGGCGTATGGCCCAAGTCTCCCAGAGAGCACCATAACGTCTACAAGTACAAAGACACTCTTTCCGATGGTGGCTTTCCCGGTGCTTCTTTCCTTCTTTCCTCTCTTTCCTTCTCAAATGATTGTATTATATTATGGTGATTCTGACAGCGCAGGCAGTACCAGCTGTAAATATTGTAATATAATGTAAATAGCTTGCGTAGGATAAGCTTCCTAGGTAGATAAGATGTCTATAAATAATAAGTCCGATGCCATTCCAAGGGTCGGCAAATTGATGATTTAGCCATCCACAAGTAATACAAGTTTTTGGTTTTAGCTATCTTGCTTTAGAGTTCAAAGAAGATTAATGCTCCCTTGGAGCTGCTAGTGTAACTACCAATGATGCTAGATTTGAAGTTAATGAAAGAATTGTTGTCCTCAATTTTGCATTCCCCAAAATTGGGGCAACCCTACGCAATTCTTAAATGGTTGATAGGAGTTTTTCTCTAAGGGTGTCGAGGTTTTGCAAGAAGCTATATTTGGCAGGATCACTCATCCCTTGGTCCTGTTCTGTTTTACTTCTTATAAAGCGTCCAGTCTTTTGTTTCTCTTTTTCGTTTTGTTTGGCTTTTCGTTTTTGTTTCTAGTTTAGTTGGCGTCTTTGCGTTTCAGTTGCTCTGCAAGCAGTTTTCCGCATCCTTCCAAGGTCAGTAGAGAAATGCTCTTTTTCTGGTCGAACACATAAAGTTTAAGCTTATTTTGTATGAGTGATAGATTTTAAACTCTATCTTAAAATTTTGCGCCACTCTGAAAAGTTTTGCTTCGAAATTTTAAATGATAGCGTGATCTTGAATTGAATCTGCATATCGAATCATTAAAATTTTAAGACACATACAAACATTTTAAGTTCTTTAGTGTTTAAAATAGATTCTAAAAAAACGATTTTTGCATATGCATATATTGTTAAAAGAAATTTATTTTAGAACGACGAAGATAAAAGATGAGATTTATAAAAAGAGTCGTCTAATTTGTAAATCTTATAATTCATTGTGAATTATTATTTAATTAAAAACGATTTTTTATTATTATTTTAAAATAGTAATAATAATAATAATATCAAATATTAAAATAATAGCTAATTATAATATGTATTATAATTAGTTTTATTATAATATTGTTTTTAAATAATAAAGCCCGCGATATTAGTAAGAAGCATGGATAAATAATAATCGCTGGGCTTGCATATGAATCAATGCATATGCTATTCTATTCATAAAGCCCGCGGGTTAATGTTATAATGATATGCGTTAAAATTATATTTGCATTGCATATGTTATATATTAATCAAATCCCGCGATAGTATATGGGAGGCGTGAACAATTTGAAAAACGCTGAGCTTATTAATTAAAACGTCGGTTTTAATTCCATGAACTTGGCGATAATTTCTAAAGTGATTACATATTATACGCCATGCGTTGAATAAAGCCTGCGGTGCTTTCTAAAACATATGCCATTGCATATTTTATTCATTGAATAAAGCCCGCGTTTTTCCTTTAACACTAGCGGCTTATTAAACGCATAACGCCATGATCATAGACTAATGGTATTGCATTGGTTTAAAACATTAAAGCGTCACTTCTTTAACGATATCATTTGGCGTTAAATTTTTAATGATATTGCATAACATTTGGAATGCTATCCACCATGAAAAGCCCGCGGTAATGAATAGCATATGTATTAGCATATGCGTTGAAATACATATGCTAATACATATGTTATTTCATTTGAAAGAACCGCTGATAACTATTAGTTATCGGGCATGGCTTTATTAATGCTGTGCAAACACTTATGCTTTGTTAAACTATTAAAGCATGCACAAGCAGATGAAAATGCATAAACAAGTTTTCACTAAAACATAAATACTTCTCCACAGCATGCCACAGTTACTTCCTAAAAAGAGCTGTAGTTTGTAAAACTTTGAATTTGCAACTTTTAAAGGCTTTTTATGTGGAGGACTGCCTGTGGTGTCTTAGTTAAAGCTTTGAACTTCTTCTTTTCCAAGGAAATAGTCTTTGAAACTGCAGTTGAATGAACTATTTTTCCCCTCAATAGCAATTTCAAATTTCTTGCTTTGATGAAGTCTTGTTTCTTTACAAGAGGTGGAAGGCATGCCATGATCATAGGCCATGTTCTTGAAGAGTTCTTCCTGTTTTCTTGTTGTTTGCATGCAATTTTTGTTGCATAATGAACATTTGTCCTTCCCTAAGCCAAGACCAATCATGTTAGCTTTGGTTTTGACAAGAATTTGTCAATTCTGGAGTCTATATAACTCTGCAAAATTCCTCTCAATAGCAATTTCGAATTTCATCTCTTTTCTCAAGTTTTGCTTTGAAGAGGAATTTGGTCTTTCTTTTGCATCCAAGGAAGGTAATTTGGTCATTTCTTTTCTTATTTGTTTTCTTTTTGTTTTATTTGTATATACTTTCTTCTTCTCTCTCATCATCTCTGAAAGTTGCATATGAGAATGTTTTCTATTCTTATATGCAGTCGGGATTAAAAACCCCGTTCCTATGAAGATCTTCCTAAAAGATGCATAGAAAAAAGAGAAAGTGCAGAATGCTATCCATCATGCAATCAGCCCATAAAGCTCCACCTTTTCATTTTGAAGATGTAAAGTTTGCACATGCCATCATGCTTTGAAAATCATAAAGTGCTGTCCACATATGCAATCCATCATGTTTCAAAACATGAACAATATATCCCTTGTCTTATCTTTCCAAAAATGCATTGATCCCATAAAATCCCACTTTTATGCATATTTTTCCACTTTCACAAGGGGCTGTCCTTTCCATTCATTTTCGCATAAAAGATGGATTTCTCTCCTCTTAATGATGAAGTTCTTTGTTTTTGG
>MU228199.1:406230-421837 GCA_018584345.1 Thuja plicata | reverse complement strand
TTGAATAAAGGAATAGAGATTGACAGACTTTGTGTTGTCATCTTGAAAATCAATGAATGTATTCTTATGTTGCACTTGTTGATCCTTGTTCAAATTAAAATAGTTTCTTTGTTTAAATTATTGGAGCTTCTTTAATCCAAGTTTTCTGAAGACTTTGTGTTTCAGGAAATCGGGATTACTATAGAAACTAGCGGCTGATACACTCCAAGGACTGAAGACTTTGAGCTTCAGTATTGGACTTATTCGAGGTGAGGACAGGAGACTTTGAGCTCATTGTATCACTTCGTCTTTAAATAAATCAACTGCTGCCTCGTTTGGTTGTTCTTACGTCAATCATCGAGTCACCGGTATTACTGTTGCAAGGTGAACTGTATGTGTTACAGTTCAGTTCTACTTGAAGCCACCTGTGGTAAGAAGGGAGCCTCCCCTATTGCTGAGAGGAGAGAGAAATCTCACATATTGCTGCCTAAAACACACGTTTTGCAAGTTGTAGTCTTAGTGACTTGCAAAATATTTAGCCAACAAGAATGAGGAACACCATTCAGCACCACAATCTGTGTTGTTTATGATCCTGGTGTTAATGAACGCTTTTCATGTTGTATGCTTCCTTATGTCCCCTGTTCCAGTTCTGTAAAGATTTGATAAAATATTTTACCTCGCTACTGGTATATATGTGATTAACGGTTATATGTATGCTCGGTATCTGTTACTTATTTTCATCAGGAACTTTGTTGATGTTATGGAGATGTATATCATGATTGTAGTTAGAGATTTATACTAACCATGTCCTATCTTTTGATATTTTCTTCGTCGGATATAAAGAATGCTTGCAAGAAACCCATTATCATTGAAGTTCTGGAGGTTGACGAGTCAAAACCAGCTATCCTCTCAAAACAAACAGTCACCTGTCCAACTAAGTTAACCCCGCACCATCGTGACCCGACTACCAGGTGCTTGGAGGTTAGGAGAGCCCGCTCTCCGGTAAACCTCTTCAAGCGAAGTTGGTCGGTACTCCGGTATCCGGTGACAACTCTCTCCCTGTTGGCGAGGCCGTCACTAAGTCTCGTCAACAGATTTCTAGTCATTCTTTTATCTCTATGGTTGCTTCCACTTTGGATTCTGATGAGACTATTCTAATTACTAATGTTTATGCTCTAATTGACATTCGTGGTAAAATCTAGCTTTGGGCACATATAAGGTATGTTTATTCATGTGCTACTTATCTTCCTTAGATCTTAGGTGGTGATTTTAATTCTATGTTGAGTTTGAAGGAGAAAAGAGGGGGGCTACCTAGGTTGGGTCCAACTTCTAATCTTTTTCGAGCTCAGGTGGATTCTTTTTCTCTAGTGGATGTTAAGCCCTCTAATGGGACTTTCACTTGGAATAATAGACAGAGTGGAGAGGAGGTAATCTCTAAACGGTTGGATAGGTTTCTTGTCTCCTGTTTTTGGGTAGGCGGAGGCTTGGTTACTAGTTCTAAAATCCTTGATTGGAGAGGGTTTGATCACTAGCCAATTAAATTCTCTGCTTCCTCTTTTGTTGTTCCAAAGAATCCTTTTAAATTTCAGCTTATGTGGCTTCGAGACTCTTCGCTGCATGACTTAGTGGCCAAGTGGTGGAGAGAGGGAGGCCTGCTATGGCCCAGCTATGTATTTCTTTATTAAGAAACTTTAATATGTCAAATATCACCTTAAAAGATGGAATACATTCTGTTTTGGTAACATTCAATCCAGGAAAAGGAATGCTCTTGAACGTCTTGTTGTGATTACTCGCCAAATTAGGGATAATGGATTCGTGGATGCTCTTGGAAAAGCTGAATCCCAAGTTGTGCGAGATGTGGAGGAATGGGAGCTTCGGGAGGAGATATATTGGAAACAGAAAGCTCAGATTGATTACAGAAAGCTCAGATTGATTGGCTTCAGGAAGGGGATAGGAATATTGCTTTCTTTCATCATTTTGTTCACGCTCGTCGTAATAAGGGGTACATTTCCTCTCTTGTTACCTCTGAAGGGCTTCAGATTTCTTCTCTGTCAACTATGTCTCGTGAGGCTCGTCGGTTTTACTCTGCTCTTTTTGTTGAAGATTCCCCTCTTGTTGTTGTGGAGGAGAATTTGATCCTTTCCTATATCCCCTCTCTGGTCACCAATGCGATGACTGATTCCATCATTCGTCTGATTTCGCTACTTGAGTTAGAAGAGGTTGTTTTTGGGATGAACAAAGGTAGAGCTCCAAGCCTAGATGGTTTCCCTGTTGAATTTTTTCAGGAGTTTTGGGATATTATTAATCTCGATCTATTGGAGGTTGTTGAGGAATCTCTTCGTAGTAAGTAGATGCTTCGAGCCTTGAATTCTACCTTCTTGGTTCTCATTACCAAAAAGGAAGGTGTTGATAAGCTCGAATTTTTCCGAACTATCACTCTCTGTAATGTGATGTATAAAGATTATCACCAAATTGATTGCAAAGAGGCTCAAAACTTGTCTTCCTGTGGTTATCTCTGAGGAGCAAGGGGGTTTTGTGGCTAGTACACAAATTCTAGATGGGGTGGTGGTGACTTTTAAGGTTACCGTTATTCACTCCATGGCAACTTCAAAGGAGAGATCTATGTTCATTAAATTGGACGTGGCTAAGGCTTACAACAGAGTCAAATGGAGTTTTCTTCAGAAAATCCTCTTAGCCTTTGGTTTTAGTCCAGAATGGGTGAGTTGGACTATGAGTTGTGTTACTTCTTCATCATTCTCGGTTATTGTAAATGGAGAACCTTCAAAGCCATTCAGTGCTTCAAGAGGCCTTCGCCAAGAGGATCCTCTTTCCCCTTACCTGTTTATTATTATGGTTGAGGGTCTAGGCCGTTTTCTAAAGTTTCGAGCTTCTCAAGGCTTGATTCATGGGTGGCAATGGGGCAATGGCTTGCCACAACTCTCACATCTACAATGTGTGGATGACACTTCTCTTATGGAATTGGCTCATCTTCGGGAAGTTGAATCTTTTAGGCAAACCTTGGATATTTACCTTGCAGCTTCTAGGTCAAAAAGTGAATGAGCATAAATCCTCCATTTTCTTCTTTAATGCTCCTCGGGCCATTCAGAGGCCTATTGCTGACATTCTGCGGTTTCAAATTGGGTCTCTTCCCTTTATTTATTTGGGCATTCCTCTTACTGTTGGTCAACATCCCAGGTCCTCTTGGCAGATTCTGCTTGACAAGTTGCGTCAGAAGGTTAAACATTGGACTCATCGTTGGTTATCTATTGTTGCTCAATTGACTCTTTTAAAGTCGATTATTCAAGCTCTTCCTATATACAGGTGTTTTGTTCAAGCTACTCCCATGTATTTTCTTCGAGAATTTGATGCCCTCTCTCGCCAATTTCTTTGGAGTGGTAATTTATCAACTACTAAATGAAGCCTTGTAGTGGGAAACTATGCAGACCTAAGAATGAGGGTGGCCTTGGCTTACGATCTACTATCTTGAACGGGCAAGTTCTTACTGCTAAGTTATATTGGCGCTAGTGTATTATCAAAAATCAACTTTGGGCATGTATTCTCACTCATAAGTATCTTCCAGGTGTTAATGTGTTTGATGTTCCATGCTTTCCTTTGGCAGGAAGAGGTTCTAAGATCTGGAATACTTTGAAACTGGGGGCTCAGTTGGTAAAGAATGGTCTCTTTTGGATCTGTCATACGGGATCTCAAGCTCTTTTTTGGCTGGATTCTTGGGATGGTCATCCTTCTATCCTTTCTACTCATCCCCACCTTCAGCCCTGTTGATGTGCATTTTATGACCCACCAAACAGTAGAACAAAATACCAAGGTATCTTATCCTCTCTTGATCAAATTTCGGTATATGCTAAGATTGCGAGATCATATAGGTCGCTCCAAGGTTCCTTTCGTGTCAGGTCTTGACCATGGATAAGCTCGATGGTAAATGTGATTTGCTGAATATCACAAGGGGCCTTACGTTTTCAATCTTGGATAGATTTGCAATGAAACATTTTTTTGGGATTTTCACATGATATGCGGAAATAAAAGGGGGTAGGGTTTAGGAATTTTAATCTACTCCTAAGGGTAGTGATAGCAATGGTCAGCACTTCGGTGGACAAATTCCTAATAACCAGGTTTCGCTTCGCCAAGTTATACTACAACTACACGAGAAGCGGTGCAATCTTCAAGGTTTATGCAAAGGATTTTCATATCACCATGGACACCATCATGAAGAACAATGTACGTGAATGATAGAAGTTAAGCATATGCAAGAATGAGGTTCAGGCTAAATTTGCACAACGATTCACAATCAGTAAAACGTCAAAAGTATGAACCATAGGAACTCATCAAAACACCATCATATTTCTCATTGCAATCACAACACTTTATCTAACTTTATCCAACAAATTTAAACTAAATGAGTGAATTATGAAACCAAGCAAGCACTAAAACACACCAAGTATTCACCATGAAACCAACAATGAAAACTTTATTATCTCAGTAGCTCTTTAGCAACAATTTCAAAGTCCATTCCCTTACAAATGAGAAGTGAGGCCTTTATATAGGTCCTCGAATACAAAGGGCGGCCCAGATTGAAACAACAATCGATGGCCCATATCGCGCCACCTCAGTCCTAATTAGGGTTAGGGCAAGGAAGAAGGAATCTACATTAATGCAAAAAGGAATCCACTATCATAGTGGGTAATAAGTACCCATTATGCATGCATGCTCAGAAGGAAAGTGGGGTGCAATAAATGACCATTAAGCGTGCCCACTATGCATTAAATGCATCTCTACCACGAAGTCTACCTTTGACCGCTCTGCCTGAATGCCTAGAATCTTCCCAAAACTGCTTCTAATTCATCTACACTAACCCTCGATGTTGATTCCTGCTTGAATTCCAAGGCTACCATAGTTCGTTCAGCTTTTCTCAAGCTATCCTCCCATTCTGGCAATAAATCCTGAGTAATGTGCATGTCATTCGAGAAAGTGGAGAAGTTCTCGAAGTCATCCCTAGTGAAGAAATTCAATCTAAAGAATTCTTCCAATTTACTCTTCAGGTTGCCTACAATTATCTTATTTTCATACAACCTTTTTGACACCAGTGATGCGACAATGTTGGAGATTTCTTGCTAGATGTTCTCAGCTATTCCCTTCAATCAAGCAGATTCCTCGATGAAATGCCCAAACATTTCCTTGGCCATGAGCACTGTGCCATACCATCAGGTGAAATCATATGCTTCTCCTTCTTCAACGATCCCACAGTTAACTAGTACCTGTCTGGGCGTCTCCATCAACTCCTATGATTCCACAATCATCTCATCCTAATAGATATGCTCATCCTCCCACGATTCCTCCATGCACTGAATCCGAGAAAGGATGGCTACTGTCATTAACTCGTACCAAGTCTTCAGCATGCTCGTGGGCCTCATTTTGGATGCCTTCGATCCAAGCCTCTGCCCCTTGAGGATTTTGCCTGATTCTATCTATACTCCCTACTGACTTAGTAGGAATAACCGGCGGAGGAACAAAAGATGGACCTTCTTCCCTTACTGGATAAGGTAGGTTGTTGATGTAGTCGCATAATGCTCTGATCTCTCCCTTCTGGCTCTGGCATATTTCTCTTCTAATTTCCTCATCTTGTTTTTGACTGCCTATGTAGAATCATCAAGTTCCTCCAATGCCTGCTCTCGGGAGGTGTGACCTAAGTCAAACTCGGCCACGTTGTACACATCTGGAGTGATTTGATCCTTTGTCTTATCCACGGTCAAGACCTGACACGAAAGGAACCTTGGAGCGACCTATATGATCTTCTCGCAATCTTAGCATATACAGAACTTTGATCAAGAAAGGATAAGATACCTCGGTATTTTGTTCTATTGTTTGGTGGGTCATAAAACGCACATCAACAAGCCCCTTTGTGATACTTTTACCGTTTTTGGATGGGACACTGTTGACCATTATAAGATTGCCTATAATTGTGGGATGGTAGTTCGCTTTCGCTGGAAACATCCTTCCGAATGGCCTCCAGGAGGATTTGAGGAAGATAGGAAAGAGCTAGCTCAAATTCTAGAGTCTCGTCAGTGTGCTACCTTGGTTGGAAATGATGTTTTAGCTTGGGCAAGCAATGATTTGTTTGGAAAGTTTTCTATTTCTGTAGGTTATGTTGAGTTGATGCGGCAGACTTTTGGGGACATTCAAGTTCCTTAGTAGAAACATGTTTGGTACAAGTTCACATAGCCCAATAGCAATTCATGTGGTTGGTGGTCCACAACCGATGTTTTACTTGGGATAATTTATAAAGTGTGGTTTTCAGGGCCCTTCTATGTCTGTGTTGTCGTAATAGTGAAGAAAGTGTCTCTCGTCTCTTTTCCAATGCTCCTTCAATAGACATATTTGGCACTGTTGGTGGGATGTGTGGAATCAAGCTTGTTGGCATGTCTCTTCTTTGGCTAAGTTTTTTGTTCGATAGGGCAAGGCCCCTATCAAAACCTCTTTTCTTCAAGTTGCTTGGACTCTTGACCCTTCTTTTATTCTTTGGCATATTTGATTGGAGAGGAATCCTTGGCTCTTTCAAGATGTGTTGTTGGGGGTCCACCACTTGTAGTGGAAAATTCTCTATTCTTTGGGAGAAACTGTTACGGCAAAATGTGATTTGACAAAGGTTGTGGATCCTGGCAATGTTATTTGCTAGAACTGTCTACATCTTCCTCCACAAGGCCAACTCATGAGAAATAGATGCAAACACCCTCTACAAAAGATAAATAGGGAGGGGAGGTGGAGTCCTCCACAGGGGCATTCTTAAGATCACAAGGACGGGTCTTCTCGGGGAAACTCGGGTCCTGCTAGTATTGGTGGTGTTGGTAGAGATAGCTTGGGGAATGTTCAGTTTATTTTTCTGTTTATAAAAGGTCATCATACTAACAATTTGATTGAGGCTCTTGCTATTTTATATGTTGTGGAGTGTGCTTGTGCTCTTGGATGGAGTACGCTCATTTCTGAATCGGATTCGTAGGTGGTGGTGCATCTGTTGACTTGGCAACATTCTGAGGATGTTTGTTGGCAGTTAGTTTTGGTTGTTAACCAAATTCTTAATTTGTGTGCTTCTTTGGATTCTGTTACTTTCACTCGTATCCCTAGGGAGTGGAACGGAGTTGCGGATTGTCTAGCTAAATGGGCTTCTGATCAAATGCAAAACTAGAATATTGTGGATAAGGGTCAATTACCTTTGGGTTTGTCTCAACAGTTAGCTCACTTAGTGGATCTTGATAGGGATGTTTGATGCCCGTGCTTTGTATTTCTTCTTGTTTGAATAAATTTTAACCCCTCTTTTACTTCGAATTATAGAATAATTCACTAGGGGTGACCCATATAGAGCAGCAGTTGAAACATTTCGTTGGTGACGCTGCCACCAAGGTTCAAACCCCCGTTGGGCCATTGTGCTTGCAGGCTTTGTGCCTACATTGGGTCACTAAGCCCACGGGTTTGAATTTGTGGAGTGTTTGGCAGCTTAGAAACTGTTTATTACAGACCAAAAAAAAATATAGAATAATTCAAGGCAATCTTAAAGTGTTGTACATTAATATACATCCAATACTCTCAATATGAAACAACTATATGTCATTGGCAATCTGAAAAAGATTTGAAGGGACACTTAAGGAATATCGAAAATAATATAGCCAGCAACAAATTACTTTCACAGATTTATATATCTAATATTTAAATTAAACGCATAACTTCCAGCAATATGAATAAATTGGATATGAAATTGATGCCATTTTTCCAAAAAAACATAAGAATAATATAGATGCAGAACAAATTGCATTGTTATAATAGATATAAGTAGAATATTTAAAACAGTATCCTTTTGCACCTATTCTTGCTACATTCTGGATTCATCAATAATTTGCATTCAAATTAGGAACTACTAATAGTTTCACTCTTCAAATTATATGTTTGCTGATATTCTCCAAAGGGGGCTCATTAGATAGTAACAAAGCTAATGTTAGATATTCTAAATTATTGCAGAATATTCTTCCAGCGTGCTGTTGAAGATTAAAAATGTCCCATAGATTCATTTGAACATGTCATTCTACACACATTAGCTCTTGTTCTTTCAGGTGTTCCATATTTGATCAAATTATTAAATCTAAAACCCATCGATAAACAATCTAGTATACATCTGTGTTCCTTTTTTGTTAATTAAAACAACATTTTTTTATAGTTTCCTTGTAAGATTTGCTCACAAACTTGAGAATTTTTGTGGGTTCCTTTTGAGATTTGTTCACAAACGTAAGAATGGCAGATTGAACATCATATGGGAGGTGATTACAAGTAACGGAATTTGTAAAGAACTTTTGTTCACGAAATTTGTGCCTTATTAAAGAATTTCAATATTTTGATTCTGGTTAGTTTTTCTGAAAATCTACTAGAATGTAAGCTACTTGTGCCTAGTTGAACAAAACCAACCCTGCATGAGAATATTATGAATTAGGAGTCTTGTCAAAAAGGTCATCAAAAAGGAACTAAGAAGTTGTAAAGAATCTTTTCAGAAATCATTAGGAAGAACTTAAATGATATCTTTATATAGAAAGCATATAAAAAATTAGTGAGTTACAAAGCACCTTAAGGTTTCATGGGAGTTACAAAGAAAATCTGAGGTTCAAAGCATCTTAGAGGTCATGACATGTTAAAAAGAAAAAGTGAGGGTGTTATAAAGCATCTTACATGTTGTAGGGAGCAACAATTAATTTTTTCATATTGATAAAGTTACAAGAATTACTCTTCTACGAGGCAAAAAAGTTACAAGTCGTTTATCCTTAGAAGGAAAGGAGGTCTTGTAATGGTTGTTTGTGGACTATCGGAAAAGACTAATTATTGGTCAACTTCAGTGCCCACACTGCCATTGGAGGTTACTTAGCCCAAGGTGGCATTCATAACTTCTCAAGAAAATCTCTTTTTCATCTTATGTACTGTCTTAAATTGTCAATTTTTGATAGCTAAGTTTCATTGAGTGACTTCAGTTGCTTTCGTGTTAACCAATGGTTTATTAGACGTTCTTTATGAAGTTAGTGTTTTCCATTCTATCAATTATGTAATATAATTATTGGGGAACCCAAGAAATGATATCACATGATTTATAATCTATAGGAACACACAATGCATAAAAATCAAACAGCTAAGGAGCACTACAAAATAATGGTTTGTAAGGCACACAATACTGGCTGAAGGTTTTGCAAATGGGATAACAAGCTAACCAAGTATAATTGTGATGATAAATCCATGGTAAAGCATGCTTGAACCAGATTAGTACTGGGATATGTGACCTTTCAGCAAGTTATGGTGTTTTCTCATTTGTGCATCACTTACATGCAATGATTAGATCATTCAAACTCCTAGGAGATAAATTATTGATAACCAATACTCACAAAAGTTGAGTCTTGAAAATTGGTTTGATAAATGCAACTAGTACCACACTAAAACACCACAAGAATAAAATAAATTAACTAATGAGTTCCACATTGAATCATCCATCCGGCAAAATACTTGCTGAAGGTTTCCAAAATTGGTTGTTTGATCTTGCAAAGAAAAATTGAAGACCCTCAACCAACAAAGAAGAATGAAGATCACTACCGATAGGAAGACAGATGAGCAAATGCAAAAAACTCACAAAATCTAGGACCCTCTACCAATGTAGGAATTTGAGGGGCTTAATCAATAGGGAGAGAGGTGTGTTATAGAACCCACTATAGGGCCCTCAACCAATATAGGAGATTGGGAAGCTCAACCATAGGAAGAGAGATGAGCAAAACCAAAATATAGTTCTTGCTTTTGCAAAGCCAAATCGAAGGCCAACAAATGGTACTTGATATTTAGGTGGAGGGATGAGTAAGAGAAAACCACTTAACTGATGTAAGACATTGAGGACCTAAAGGCAAGACATTCCTCGAGGTAAGAGGATGAGGGGTGTGTCACAGGGAACAATCCAGTCAACTTTTCAATGAGGTGATAACTTGGGGCACAAAAGAAGATGGTTAGCTAATTTCAAACATTTGAGATTTGAATTCGATATCCTCAAGAAGCACATAAATCATTTGAGATTTCAGACCAAAAAATTCCAGACCAGCATGAAGGATTTTATGAAGGAGGTGGTCCAGATTCTGAACGGATTAAATCAGCAACTGAGAGTTGATAGACCTGTACAAAATGGTGCTGAAGGGAGCAGTTCTAGTGGAGAAAAAGCTTCAGCTGGTGGTGAGAAAGCTTCAGCTAATAGAAGAACCTTCAGGGCTAAATTTCTAGAAAAAGAAGCAACTAGCAGAGAGGAAGCGCAACCTGATCAAGTGGATGAAATGGATAGGATTCAAGATGAATACAATGCCACAGGGACATGACCTTTATTGAATTCTATGAGATGAAGACAACGAGCGGCCATAGGAGGAGAAGGTATGAAGAGAGGAAAGATATTCAACACTATTTGGGAAAGATCACCATCCCAACTTTTGATGGATTTGGTAGCTCATCAACAAGGGCTTTGTTGTAGAAATTAGACACATATTTCTCATTAAATCCAATGTTTGAAGAAGAGGCTATCAAATTTGCCACCTTACGTCTTGAAGGGGTAGCTAACAAATGGTGGTATCATGGCATGATTCAATAATCACTTTGGAAGACTTCAGCCAAAGATTGACAGAGAGATTTTATAGAAGGGATCCAAAAATTCATTTCAGGGAGTTATACAGCTGAAGCAAGAGGGCAAGGTGGACGGCTATGCATTAGAATTTTAGAGGCATGTACTGATGATTACTGATGTGACAGAAAGGAGACTCGTAGTTCTGTGTGTAGAAGGCCTATAGTTGAACCCCTCAAATTTTAGTAAGGGCATTTGATGCAAGTTCATCGCAAGAAGCCATCAAGAGACCTCTTAATTTAGAAGATTCAATGGCTAAAGACAGATTCTACCCCAAGCAAGAGGCTCATATGTTTCCAAAGAGACCATTCTAGAAGAACGCGCCACCTTCCAAGGTATCATCTCCTAAGCCAAATCAAGTGGAGGTATCCAAGAATGAACTATGAAGGAAGAAGCTATGTTTCACATGACGAGAGCCTTGGCAACCAGGACATAGGTTTTTGGGGAAAGGACAAATACCTTGCATAGATGTAATTTCTAATGAGGGCATAGGGAATGATATGCCTGATCCTGAAAGGAGGTAGAAGTCGAGCATGAACACCAAGGAGGAGAGCATTCAGAAGGTACACTTGCAGCACTTTCAAGGGCGCCATGATATAATGTTTTCCATGTTAAAGGAGCCTTGAGTGGTAAAAAGGTAAAAGTTCTTATTGATAATGGGGCTACTTACAATTACATTAATGAAGGGATGGTAAATAAATTGGGATTATAGATGAAGGATTTTGAGGGGTTTAATGTTACAGTTGCTAGTGGGACAATTCTTCCTTGTAATAAGAATATTGCGCAAATGGAGTTGACTCTAGGAGAGTTTGATATGAAAGATGATTTCTATATCACAGTATGGGGCATACAAAGGTGGTTCTAGAAGTGCAATGGTTGTAGTCATTTGATAAATATGAACAAAGTTATCAATCAATGGAGTCATCATTCCAACACAATGTGAAGAAGGTAGTCCTACATGGTCTATCTAACAGTGGGCCCATGACAGTTGTTGTTGACATTAAAAGCAGCAAAACTAGGGTGTTGTCCCATTACAACCAACCCTGAAGGCTAACAGTCCAAAACACTAAAGAAGCGCGTGGCCCATAACAGTTGTTACATCCCTCCTCCATAAACTTTTTTTATATATCTGTTTTAACTAATGTTACAGGACTCTGCAAGTCCTGAGCCAAGACCGGGCTTCGGAGTTTTTTTGGCTCTGGACTCAGACTCAGCAAAGCCCTGCTCGGACTCGTTGGACTCGCTGGACTCGCCGAGTCCAGCTGTCTGGACTTTGCGCGGCCAGCAAGGGAAAAAAGAAAAAAAAAAATTAATTACTTTCACTTGTTTTTTGGGGTTTATACCTCTTGTCTAAGACCTAAAAAGGTCATTCCATAACTTGCAAACACAAAGAAGAGAGAAAAAAGGCTTGAGAGAAGAATATTGGGGTTTTAGAAATTAGATTAGCAAATCAATTGGCTCTCATATATTGATTCTTGATTGTTTGTTCATTACAACTTTCGCCTTCGTCACAGACAAATCTTGGGCACTGACACAACTCCTATCAAATAAGAAGAGGTTGATCCACAGGCAAAGTGGAACACTGAGATTGATTATCCTATCTTTAGTGATGAAGACTTGGAATGGGTTGATAAGGTGGATCGAGAAGCAGAGGCAGTAGAGATGGCACAAGAGGAGGCTAGAGCGCGAGGAGACCCAGTGAAGGACCCTGAGCCTGAGCTTGAGAGTGAGGGATCTGACTCTGAGGATGATGAGGATTATGAGGATGAGGATGATGAGGATGTCACTGAGGTTGAGCCTCAGACACAAGGAGAGATGGCTGCACAACCTTCCATGACCTATCTAAGGCGTACTCGTAGGAAGACAGTGGCATAGGCTACTATGAGCCTTAGTCTTCTAGGCTCTAGCTTTTATTTGTTATATGTTTTGAGCTTTTGATTCCATGGATTTCATATTCCATCAATATTGTAGACATTTGACAGTGACACTATTTATATTTCTAATGTGTTATTTAGTTTAACTTATTTCCTTTAGAAATTTGCATTTATACTTATGTGATCTATGTAAACTTGTGTATGTGTGCAAAGTAGCTTCAATTTATCTCAATTATTGTGTATTTGATGTTAATTGACTAAATGATGCATGAAAAAAGCTTTAAATCCTTAAAAATCTTTGAATTTCTTGGGTTTTTTGATTTGCCGAGTCCGAAAACCGAGTCCGAGTCTGGGCCCGAACCCAGCTTGCCGAGTCCGAGGCAAGTCCGAGTCTTGTAGCTATGGATTTAACTGCTTAATTAGAGATGAGATGTTGCGTTTGATATGTATATTGATGGATTAATGGAAGTCTTGATGAAAATGCTAGCAAACTAATGTTTATAATATTGATACCATTATGGTAAGAAGATTATAACTAACCACCTTGTGTACCAAGTGGATGCAAGAGGTTGAATCACCCTCGAAGGAGGGAGGGAGAGCATCATCAGGGAGAGCGGTGCAGACATGAGGAAAGGTCAAACTTGCCATCTAGCCTAGAACCTAGAGATAAGTAACCTTTGATTGTCTGATCACCTTGAGTCGTAAGGTCAATTGGTAGTCGTTAGCCGTTAGTTGTCCAATGTGGAGTTAGGTGACCCTTCTCTTGTTAATCCTTTTAATTAAATTAATCTAATCAATATTGAAAGAAATATTCATCTATATGTACACAAGAATTGGAATAATAATTTGAGAAATTCAATTGATCTTATAAGTAATAACTTCATGATAACCTAAGAGTGTATGTGCGCGCGTAAGGTACATAATAATATATGTGAATATATACGAATGGGTATATATACATACACACATTTGTAAAGTCCTGCGATCAAATGTATGTATGCATATATTCTTATACAAAGAATATACAATCATGCAACTCGGGCGCACACGCACACACACACACACATATATATAAGTATACATATATACTCATTAATATAAAGTATGATTTAATTTTCAAATTCAAAACTCCACAGCCATGTACCGAATTGCATAATCAGTCTTGAAAAGTCGTGGTGGTGGTAACTCCATCTTGCCACCGTGTCTTGCAAGGAGTTTCATTGTTTCATGGTGGAAATAATAAAAGGAATGATCGATGAAGAGAGTTTCTTCTTTCGCACGCAGCTTCTACATACCATTAAAATTCTTGCTCAAGAACTATTATGATATCAGCAATTGCTCTATCAATTCTGTGAACCATTTGCTCTTTCAATAATTTTTCAATTTGAGCTCTAAAAATATTCCGACTGCTCAGTTTGAGCTCTGAAAATATTCATCGGAACCATGAACTGCGTGCTTGCCATTTAATTCCTTCTTTTATCAAAAGCTTGCATTAATCCGCAAGGATCATTCTCTCATTAGATTGGCTTATTAATTATTTGATTCAAAAGCATCATACATCTGCATTCTTAGAGTGGAAAGATCACTACGGTTGATCCATCACAGCTCCAGTATCAGGTCAAGGGTCGGTGGAGAGGATTCATCTCCAATTTGTTGCACAGGCAAGCCGAACCTTATCAATTACATTCTGTTATGAATGCTTTATCAATTGAAATAAATACAATTGATCATGGATTAAAATATAATTGCATTGAATATGTCATACTAGTCGAATGCAATCTGATTGAATCAGTATATGTATTATACATAGTTCCTTCATTATTTGATATCAACAACATGACTATTCATGGAAAAGTTTATCATCAAAGATCAAATATTTTCAGTTATTTCCAAGAATCGTATGCATTCAACTTGAATTACTTGCTCATGGTAAATAACCAAAGAAGTACAGAAAATCAAGAGTCTGAATTGAATTGTAACTACTCTGCAATAAAAGGAAAACCGTTGCATGCATGTTCATAGGAATGAACACATATCTCTATTTAATGCTTGGCATTCTATTGACTTCTCTACC
This sequence comes from Thuja plicata, assembly GCA_018584345.1. NCBI lineage: Eukaryota > Viridiplantae > Streptophyta > Pinopsida > Cupressales > Cupressaceae > Thuja > Thuja plicata. The sequence continues at coordinate 407,223 of MU228199.1, read as the reverse complement.
TGAATCAGATATTAAATACAAGGATTAAATCCAGAGTCGTTGTAAACTAAAAGCAAGACAGTATAGAAGAAAGGTAAAAAAACCATGCAGAAGCAAGAAGGGTTAGTTTAACCTTAACAATTTGTAAAACAAATAGAATGGAGTCAAGCATAACAAATTATAAACCTGCTCAAGAACAGCAATTGTCTGCTAGGGGGTCTATTTCCCTAGAAGGTCGTTATGACCGTTAGTCAGTTAACAACTTAGCAGTTGCTTGTTAGTGGATCACCATATCTTGATGGTCGTTAAGACTGTTGATGTCAGTAGACATTGGCACGTAGCCCATTGCTGGTCGTTAAGACCAGAGAGTCAGTTAGACTCAGTTGTTATATACAATTCAAGTAAGGGTGGTAAATTTGACAACACAAGATAGTGCTACATATTGATAAACCTTGGCCAAGGTAGCATAGCACAGGAGCATGCAACTGTAAGTTGAAATGAACCAAAAATAGATGTCTAATAGAAGGGTCATACTAGACAAGGAGATACCTAGAATGTGTGACTGACTATGAATCAGAGATACAGGACTCGCAGAGTCAGGGCTGGACTCGCAGAGTCCCGAGCCGAGTCAGGCCTGCCGGGCGTAGGTGACTCTGGACTCGGACTCTGCCGAGTCCAGGAGAGTCCGTCTGGACTCGCAGAGTCCTTGGACTTGCTGGACTCGGAGAGTCCCGAGCCCAGGACTCTGCCGCGGCAGCAGCCTAAAAAAAGTGAAAAAAAAACATTTTTTAATGTTTTTTGCTTTTCATTTTGATCTACTTTTTTAGTGTGTATTTAATTGTTTTCTATCAGCTGCTACAAGAAGATGGATAACGGGTTACGAAAAAAATCTAAGTTCCTATCCTTCATCCCTATTTATAATTTATCTAGTTGCTTTCTTATCTCTATAGCTTCCCTAAGTTTTCTCTTCATTAAATGTCCGAAATGCCCCTCTTGCACTAGAATTTTGTGCTT
>MU228199.1:388481-400358 GCA_018584345.1 Thuja plicata | reverse complement strand
GTCAAATTAAAAAGTGCTTTTTAAAAATTTAATAATATTATGTAAATTAAAATACAAATCTAAAATATAATTATGCTAGAATAATTTAAGTTTCAATAAATTTAAAATTTAAATTAATTTTAATAAATTAAATTAAATTTTAAACATAAGTCAAAATTAAAATTTAAAAATAAATACAGAAATAATCATATGTTATATTTATTTACATCTATTATAATTAAAGTAATTAAAAAAACTTAATTGTAAAAGTATAAAATATAAAAAGTATCACTCTTTAATTAAAAAGAGATATATATAATTAACAAAATTTGAATTATATTTATTATCAAGTAATAATTTAAATATAATATAAATATGTAATAACACATTTAGTTTTAACTTTTTATCTTTATAATTTCATACTTTAAAAATAAATTAATAAAAGATTAATAACTTTTAAAAAAAAAAAAATTTGTTTTTGTCTTCATAATATTATAAACTTAATCATGATATTTATTATTATTATACTATTATCCCCTTTGAGAAGTATCAATTATCAACATTTTAACCATATTATTATTATTTAAGCACGGTTCTATAATATCTCGTGCCTTCCTTTACAAAAGCAGCGGGGTGAGCGTTCCTATCTACCAAGGCCTCTAACCTATTGTTCCGCGTAATTATATTATATTATAAATAAATAATGATATTTTATCTTGCTGATCTCGTTCCTGCACGACTATGCCCTGCACTAAACTGGCGGCTATGCATCGCCTATGATCTGGATCCGACCTGAAGAATGAAAATTACAGTAAACCCGCCGCTCGTTACAAAACAGTCAGCAAAATACGGCTATGTTTCAACATCAGAGAGATTTGGACAGCTGGTGGAAAACTGGTGGACAGCTGGGATGGACAGCTGGTGGAAAACGACGGACGGCCAAGATTGCTTCAATGGCAGTCATTGCCACCTCCAGCCGTTGATCAGATAATTTTGCCCAACTGTGTTCAAAGGGGAAACGCCTACGGCGTAATAATTGAATGAAATGTATCCCTTAGTTCTAAAATACAACCAATCATGTGATTCCACATCAGCTGCATAAATATGCCTTTTTGTACAACTATTGGTCTCACTATTATTTTGGGTTGTTTTGGACACCTTGACAAAAACCATGATGATATGGCATTACTCCAAAACCTTAATTATAAGTAGGGGACTTGCCAAATACCCTCTTGTAAAAAAATTGGGAGTGATTTGAAATTTTTATGTAAGATTTTGAGAAGCATAAAGTTAGGGCGCTCAACTATTGGGTCCTCTCCTATAAATAATGAGTGTATCTATATAAATTTGTCAAAGTAGAAATGATTAACAAATGTGTTTATATACAAATATTGGGTCACTATCAAGATTAGCTCGAAGATTGAAGGGTTGGAGAAAATGCTTGATTGGCAAGAGCTTCTTATGGTAGACACGAGATCGTGAGGTTCGGTCTCCCCCCAACCCACATAGAACCAAAGGGTGTATCGCCAGCATTCACTAGTTTATAGGGGGGCTACCTTATTCTTGTTGTCTTAAAAAAATCATTTATTAACAGTTCTTTAAAATAAATTGCTCATAGTACAATACGATGGTTATGATCTTTGTCATCAGATTTGAAAGTTTAGTGGGTTGTTGAGCTTGTAGGCTTTGAGCTTCCATTAGGTCATTATGAGCTCATTCAACCTTTTTATATTCAAAACCTTATTAAGATACTAAGTTTGTGAGCTTTCAACTCTTGATTAACCATTGAGCTCATGGGTTTGGACCATGATGTTAATGAAGAGCTTTTGTGTTGGGAGTGGGGTTGCCTATTTGTAGCATTACCTAGTTGAGTTAGGCAATGTTCTCAAGGTACTTAGCAACAAAATTAAAAACCATTCAAAATAAATGGAATAAAAATCCAGAACCACTATCTCCCCAAAAAAAAATCATAAAAATATTAAACATCCATTGTTGAACAAAGTAAGCTAAATAGTTGCATGGGACCTTCCATTTACCCTTGACAATTATTGTGCATGTAGTATACATGATAATTTTCACTTGACATTTATATTGATTTATTTTATGTTAATCAATGATATCATATTTCCACAGTCCATTAAAATTATTTTAACATGTTTCTGGGTAAATTGTGTTACAATTTTTTTCATCAATGTTTTAGATCATGCTCTGTGATCCATCATCTATTTTTTATGTTGTAAAAAAAGTAACCTTTCCCCTTATTTAAATTATGTGTACGCCTCTCTCTCCGGATTCCCACAGCTTTCCAAGGGCGGGGGTTAGTAGCAAAGGTTCACAAGTGAATGCAAATCGAGTATACAATAACTACTAAACGAATAACAGAAATGTGAGCAATAAAATGTAAAAGCAAGAGAAAGGAAGACAAATAAATGCAAACCCCACGATGCTTGAAGCTTCTATCGTTTCTCTCTACTCCTTCCGAAACGTTGTTCTTGATGCTCAGTATTGGCGGGGCAGCGTCTATGACTTGAGAAGCGTTGAGAATTTGATAATTGAAATGTGTGTGTGTGATCGCAAGATGGCTTGAATGCTAGAACCAAACTAACATAGTAATGGTGCGTGAGAGCTTGAAATCCTGGATCCTTGAAATGGTTATGAAGGGTTTATTATATAGGAATTGGTGATGGAATGAATGGTTGAGATCAATCCCAGAGATGGGGAGATGAACGGTTGAGATCAAAAGGAACAGGAGAGGTCCTCAGTAAACTCCACCTCTTCATTTGGTAAAGAGGAGATAGGGTTTGGTTAACTGAAGAGCTAATTATGAGTTGCCTTTTTGAACTGAAGAGGTGGGTGAAATTACCCATGTGGACTGGAGAGATGGGTGGAGTAACCCATGTGATCTGATTGGAGTTATCTCTTTGAAGACAAATGAATATTTAATTCATTTATTTACTAATTATTTTCAACATGTGAGATAATTGAATTCTTTTTTATTAAGAATTGCTTTATTTGATGAACTTAATTTAATTTAATTGAAATTAAATTAATTGGAAGAATTTAATTAGTAAGTTTAAATATTTGGATTTAAACTATAGGAAATTGAGTTTAATTAATTAAATAATGATAATTAATCAATTAAAGTTTAATTAATTAAATAAAATTAATTATTTAATTAATTTTGGGAATTGGATTAGATGATTTGGGGAATGTATTTAGAAGAAGATAGATGATTAATCAATGATTAAAAAACCATTAATTAATAGATGGAAAATTAGTGTTTTTAATGTAAAGTCGCAAGCCTGTCCATTTTAGGGTGTCTACATTATGATACTTATTAATGCATACAAATCAAATCAAATCAACTTGGATTAATTAATGATAGTTGGTAACAATGAGCTGCGTAAATTGATATATCAAACAAAATCAACATAGATTAATCAAGATTTATAATGAATGTTTTATATGATTACTCCTTGCAAACTAAATAGTTTATATAAATTTGTTCTAAGTTAAATATGAAGTATGTGAGATAGAGCTTACCAACTATAGAAATGGTATGTCATCAAGAAGTGGCATTGCTTGCTCTACACTTTTAAATGGAGATGCATAGGGAAAAACTCCTCCACATTGTGTGGTCAACAAATTCACATGGTAGTATACTACTTATAAGGGGAAGCCCTTGGCTCTCTCACGAGGCTACTATACAAAAAATTGGTACTCTCTGGGGGTCAAGAGTTATTGGGATCTTTTACTTGATGGTCAACTAAGGTCTTATCAATAGATAAAGACAATGTTTCATAGACTTGATTCACGTAGTCCAAAACATATCTAATGCTCCTATAAGGTTGGGAAACTAGTTCTCAAAAAAATAATTGAAAAGAATGTGATATAATTAACAATATCAAATGGAGAGATAGATCCAAATATCAAGAGGTGTCACTTAATAAGATATACAGTTTGGTGTTATTAGGCTTGAGGGAGATGTAAAATTGGCTTGACCTTGCTTGGAACCTAACCTGGTCTAAAATTATTTGATTACATATGCTCCTCCACATTTGGTAAATTTTAGTTGAGCCCAAAAAAGCTTATTTATGTTGGTTGTTCATTCTTAAAAAAGTTATTGTTGGTCATGTTTTGCACAAGTATAGAAAATCTACTAGAATTTGTGAGTTTTGTGACATGCCTAAAGCTTTTCAAGAATTTTTTATTGAGTGCAAGTATGATGTTAATAGTTGGTCTTTATTTTTTGTTCTACCTATCAATTGGAAGGATAAGGTTGTTTTTTCTTGGCATGAGATTATTGCTAGTTATGTTCATGACTTTAATTTGGAACTAAATAAATTGTCTTGTTCTTTCCAATGAGATTTTATTGTTGATTTGGAAGAAGATGAATGATGGGGTTTTCCAAGGTAAAATAAGACATCTTACTAAGTCCTACAGAAAATTCATCTACCTTGTTATCATGTTTTGATCTCTGCAACATTGGAGACCCCAAAGGACTATTTTATGATCTTGCTTGAATAAAGGCATCACAACAATTTATAAAAATGAAATCAAATATGATCACTTCTTTCCACAAGGTCAAACAACCTAAATGAACAAGAATTGCAATTATTGAACAATTTCCTAGAAGATAATATGATCACCAAATCGACTCCTAAAATGGAATCAAAGAAGCAAAAGGTTGATCTCTAGTTTGATCCTAACTTGATTGTGCCACCCCTTGGCACGTTTGAGTGTAACAAAGGAGAATGCAATAGTAACAATGGAAACTACTTGGAATTGCATCTCCTTGTAGTTTATTTATGTTTTGATAGACTAAATAATAAGTTCCAAGTAGCACAATTTCACTCTCCGCATTACACATATAGAAGCTTGATCTTGTCAACATTCAAATGAGCCCCACAAAGTGACACAACAATTTAGAAACATGACTCTTATGATATAATGAATAACATATGCAACATGAAATTAAGTAAATCAATTAAATAAATTGTGGGAATCTCAAAGGTTGACACACCTTAATTCCTTTTGAACATGTCCCTCAAGACTGTGAGGGAGGGGAGTTATTCTTGACCAAATATTCAAAACTTTTTTTATCAAACTCGCTTATTAATTATATTTAACAAACTAACCATCAATGAAGGACATTGCAATGACAACACAAAATCATGAACACCAAATTTTTACGTGGGAAACTTAATGTGTGAAAAACCACAGTAAGAATCACACTCACTATATGAATAATAGATTACAAATGTTTAGGCCACAAACCAAGGAGTGCATTGCTTCTAAAAATGACTTGTACACTAAGGCACCAACCTTAGCGAAATACATAACGACTTAAAAACCATATAAGATCACTTCTTCAGGGAAAGATACAGGTTTATACAAGCCGCCAAAAGATTCATTGTCTTCTAGCGGGCATAAGAATACGATGAACTAAAAATATGTAGGATCTCCTCATCAACTATTGTAATATCTCTATCAAACTCACACCCATGTTCTTTCTCATTTGAATCACACTATATTCACATTTGATCCATATACAATCCAAGTTAATCCCACCTCAACACAACCATCCACACACACACATATACTTGATCGTCTAGAAACAAAACTAGGTCAACCATGATATCTAGATAAGCATTATTTACACTAAGTTGGCCACCACAAACATCACTTGTACTTAATGTGGTTCACCCTAGGAGGTAAATGGAACCCAAATACGTCATAACACATATTCCATAAATGATTTAGTCAAAGTGCACATACGAAAACATCCTCCAAAGTCAGTGCCAAACATAACACATAACAAAGTGTGAGAACACATTAACCAACCGACCTAAAAACATTCTCTAACACACACAACTCCATGTGTATTTAAAAACACCACAAAAATATCAATATCAACCTCTTAACAATTCTTCCAACATATATCTGGACCAACAAGTCATAAATCAAATCACCAAAATTGACTAAGTCGCTTAAAGACCAACACAAACAATCATATCACACAAAAAGCAACATAACTTCATTTACGGAGCCAACCAACATAAGAAATCTAAACTAGAACACTACACATATTTTAAGACCATTCCGCCAAACTTCATAACTTGAAACAATAATGTAGAGCAATGCAAATCCATTCTCTGGACCGGTCCTGACCATTCCTGAGTGTCGACCTCACTATCAACAAATAATTAAACACATATTCAACCTCTAAACTTCTGTGGACCTAAAATTACAATAGTGCAACATCCATAGACTATAAATGACAACACTAAAACCGCAAGACACCAACTTCTTATGCAGAGCATTCTCCCATAAGGACATAAAATACTCTTTCCTACATATACCAACTTCTCATAATTGTCACCTTCTGAATATGCCACAAATTGACTTACAATCACCAGTAGACATCAGAAAAACATCTAATCATCCAATACCAAACTTTAAAATACTCTTTCCAGCATGTTAAACTTCAAATATGCTTTCCTGCATATTTAAGCTTGGTGCACACAACAAGTTGTCAACATTGATTACTCTCCAATACACACATATGATACCTCTTTTCATCATGTACAACAACAAACTCATACAACTCCTCATTAGACTGACATCAATGCATACAATAGGTTGGTATCAATGACAACAACAAACACATATTTCTAACAAATCCCAACACCCTCTTACTCATCGAAGACCTATAAGAGTCAAAACTATGTCATTTACTGAAGGCCCCAAGGGCCATAGAACCAAAATGCAATCTCAACTTCTTAGTTCTCATTGGATTTTTTAGTGCATCTACAATATTCACCAATGTATTGACCTTCTCCCACTTCACCTTTTAATCTTCCACTATATCACAAACAAAATAAAATTGTACATCGGTGTGCTTTGTTCTAGCAAGGAAAATACGGTTCTATGTGAAGAAAATTCATGGTTGTCACAACAGATAGTAACTTGTCTTGCATCAAAATTAATATCCAAACACAAATGATATGGCCTACTACTTACTCGAACAACTCATTTTACCACCAAATATCATGTACATATATCCATTATTGGATCGTCTACTATCAATGTCACATGCCCAATTAGAATCCATATATCCAGGAACATAGATTGATTGTTGAGGTCCAAAACAATAACCATGAAAATATATGGAATACTTAGATGCAACCCACAAGTACCTGAACACTCTTGTAATCACATCCTGGTGCACCTTTCCATAATTAACCTTAAACAAACTAAGGACTCCCACTACTTGGGCAATGTCTAATCTTTTACAGACTATAACATATATCAATCAGCCAACAAGACTCGCATAAGGAACTCTATTCATGTCCTCCATCTAAGTAGGAGATTCTGGAAACTCTTCCAGAGTAAAGTTTCATCCCCTATAACATAGGAACAACTAATTGTTTGCAAGCTGTCATGTTGTGTCTCTCTAAAATAGAGTTGTCATACTTACTCTAGCTCATCCAATGTTAGTTTCTTTGATGATTTCAATCCCAAGAATATAACTCGCCACACCTAGATTTTTTATTTCAAACTATGTTTCTAGTTGAGACTTTGTATCTAAAAATTATTCTTTTACCATTCCAAGTAAACAACATATCACCCACATATAAGGCTATATTGAGAATGCGACCATTTTTAAATTTGTAATAAGCATAGTGGTCAGATTTAAATCTTATAAATCCCAAGGACAACACGTAGGTGTCAAACTTTTGGTACCACATTCTTGGAGATTGCTTCAAACAATATAGAGATCTTTTCAACTTACAAACAAGGTTTTCTTTACTTTTTTCAATGAAATTCTCTAGTTGTGGCATGCAATTTTCCTCCTCCAAATCACCATGAAGGAACATTTTTTCTCACATCCATCTACTTGACTTCCAAGTCATAAGTTATTGAAAATGATAATAGAAATTGGATAGATTCTAGTTTGGCTACAAGGGAGAATATTTTACGATAATTGATTCCCTCCACTTGAGAGCACCCCTTAGTAATCAACTATGTCATTTGCACTTCTCAACACTGCCATCTAGATCCAATTTTTCTTGAACACCCATTTATCACCAAAAAATTTACCTCCTTTGGGAAGATGTATCAGGTCTCGTGTAGCATTCTTCTTCAATATAACCATCTCTTCATTCGTGGCTTCCATCCATGAATCTACATCATGCACACTCATAGCCTCTTTAATAGTATTGTGCTCATTAGTGTTAGCAATCAAGGAAAATACGCATTTGAAATACAAAAAGGAATAACCAAACCTTTATGGTTCCCACCTAGAAAATGTAGACCTCTTCAATTGCTATAGTCGAGGCTCTTGTTCTTCTTCAGAACTTTTAGATTTAATAACAACTCTCTGTATCATTAGGTCCAACAAAAGTTCATAGTTCACCTTTCTTCAAAGTAGGTGGGACCTGAACTAGCTCCTTCTTTTGTTTCTCTCCCCACTCTAATTGTAAATTAATAGTGGGATATTTCAACTCATGTAAGATCATACTTCCACTATAGAGCACCTTCCCTACAACCATTTACCAAGCTTGTAACCCTTCGTATTGACACCATAGCTAATGAAGATGCACTTAACCACCTTTTTCTCCAATTTCAATCTTTTCTCGTTGAGCCTGTGCATGCGAGGATATTCCTCACAACCAAATACACTGAGATATCTCGTTGAGAGCATCTTACTAGACCATGCTTTTAGTGGCTAATGTTTAGTGCAAAGCTCATGCTTAAAACCAACACCACTCATCATACTTCCAACCCTCTCCATCAACATGTTGTTCATCCTATCTACAGAGCCAATTTTCTACATAGTGTATAGCTCATCGTCTTATATCTCTCAATCCCATGGTACTTACACAACTTGTGGAACAAAACTCACCACCATTATTAATCCTCAAACAATCAATTTTTATACCAATTCAATTTTTAACCAAGGATTTGAATTTCTTAAATTGGTGAAATACTTTAGATTTACTTCTAAGGAAATACACAGATGTCCTTCTTCTAAAGTCATCTATGAAAGAGACAAAATTCAAAGATCTGGACATTGAAGGAACAAATTAATAGGACCAAACATATTAGAATGAATATAGTCTAAAACCCTAGGAAATTTATAAGAAACACGACACAAAGAAACATAGTGTTATTTTTTGGATATATATACTATTTGCAAAAGTTGAGCTCGAGATTACAAACATCAAGGCCTTCACTAAGGCTCTAAGACCCTTTCTTGGTAAAATAGGCGTTGTGCACCTTGCACAATAATGTTTATAATTGTAATGTTTTGTTTATTATGTATGTTGCACTTGGGAGGACCTAGTTGGACTTGTAACATGTAGAGATTCTTTTTGAATATGCTCAGGGCCATTTACTTTTGTATTCTGACATTACAATATTATATTATAATTATTTAATAGTGTGGAAAGTAAATTAATAAAGTACCCAATATCAAATGTGGAGTCAATTGGTTAGGTAGCACATGGTTTGTGTAATATCACTTGGTGGTTTGCGGGAGCTTATTTTTATAAAAGCAACCACGAGGGTAGTTGTAAGGCTATCCAAGTTAGCGTTTATGGAAGTTGGAAGCATAACAAAGAATGTGTGGTTACATGCCTTTTCGCACAGAGTGTTTGTTGATGGTTGGGGTTTCAAAGACTTTTACGAATGTATTGTAATATTGCATTGTTGAATAATATATGGATGATGAATGCTTTTGAAGGCTGGGTCTTTCCCTTACGAGGGTTTTCCTAGGGTATATCTTGTGTCACATTTTCATGGGTGCGTTTTCTATTCTTTGCATATGGATTGAAAGTGTTTATTTGATTGAGTTTTCATGTAGGTTATGTGGAATTTGTTATCGTATGGCTAGAAGTTTCCTTGTACACCCTTCTCACTATTGTTTACAAGTCTTTGGTGACACAACATTATTTTCTCGGCATGAAGTTTCATTTCCAAAGCACTAGCACACCTGGGTACCTAGAAAGCAAAACCATCAAGTGCAGAAATAATCACCTTCTTCCTTGCTTGATCTGATGGTGAGGACGAAGAATCCAAAACCTTCTTCTTGTACTTCATAGAAGTACTATTACACTGCGTGCATCCCATCTATACAAGGTACCAGTCTTAACACCCTCAGTAAGCACCACAAAACCTCTTCTCATCTTGCATCCACCACTCAAGAAATCAACTTGCAAACCTCACCACTTAGCTCACTTACTGCAAGTAGGTTCTACGCCAAATTTGACATATGTAGGACACCTTCAATCCCTCACTCTACCATCGAGGAATCAGATCTTGACTCTTTCACGTCTAATAATCACCAAATGAGAGTCATCGCCCAAATACTCTTTGCCACTATCAAACTCCTCATACTTTGGGAACCAACCTCAATGAGAGATCATGTGGAAAGAGGTACTTGAGTCAATCAACCACACATATTTTGATGCATGCATTAACAAGACTATGATAAAAGCATATGCATCATTTTGAGAGGATTTTTCAGAGTCGAAATCAAAGAAATCCTTTTTACGGTCTTTCTTTTTATCCTCCTCCTTGCACTCTTTTCAGAAAATGACCTTATTTGTCACAATTCCAATATTTTACCTTGGTTTTTTTACCAAGAGATTTAGATCTATTAGGAGACTTGGATATACCCTTCTTATCCTTCATCTCATATTTATCCATCTATCTACCATGAACAATGAGAGCCTCCTTATCTATCACAAAAGGTTTCCTCTAAATCTCTTTAGATAATAACGAAGCAACCGCATCCTTCATCTTGGAAGTGGTTGTTGTGCTTCTAATGACCATACCAAGGTCATCCCATGGGCGCGATAAATAACATAATAAAAGCATGCATTTATCTTCTTCACTAACTTTTACGATAACAAACCTTAGTCGAGCAATTAGCATATTAAAAACATTCATGTGATCTACAACGAATCCTACTTTCTCCATCTTTTGAAAACATAAATTCTTTGTCGAGAATAACTTATTTACCAAGGATTTCCCCTAATAAATATCTCAATATTATTCCAAAGCCTAGCAAAAGTCTTATCTCCATGAACATTTAGGAGTACATAATAGTCCAGACAGAGTCTTATCGTACCTTCATCTTTTCAATTGATTATATCTCATACATCCTGAGCTCTAATTTAAGGTTTCGTTGATGAATCTGCGACCCATAGATCTCTATCTACAAGCATGTCCTCCATTTTGAGTTTCCACATCTCAAAATCATCACCATTAAACTTCTCCATCTTTATTATGCTGGATGTGTTTGCCATCTCAAAGCTACAACAAGGTTATGCAACCTTTCTTTACAAATTCCCACTTGAACAAGATCTATGCAAAAAACTGTTCAACCCAACAAGGATAACAAAGCTAGCCAGGCTCTGATACCAACTAAAAGAAAAATAGTGTATAAACATCCTTCCTAATGGAAAATCTAACAAGAGAGTGAATGCAAAAGTTTCTTACAAACCTTTAATTAGCTAAATTTAGAGCACAAAGGCAAAAACAATTCAAATACATAAACACACAAATGTGAGCAGAAGTATAGAAGAATGTGCAATTGACAATCCATAAAGTTGATATGAGCTTGTTATGGTGTGTGAGTGCGCAAATACAACATGTTTTGAGTTTTGCACCATTTGCATAGAGTGGTTATTATAAACATATATACCTTTTAAAGTGGGTAGTTTGGAGCAACTTGTCTTATATTAGAAATGCAAATGTATGTGTAGTTGCTTATTTGTTAGTCAAATACACCCTTATTTGTAAATATATATTGATACATTAGCAAATTTTTTTCAACTCATTTAAAAAATTTAATGACTAAAATACAAAATTATTAAGTATGATATATAT
>MU228199.1:295647-346247 GCA_018584345.1 Thuja plicata | reverse complement strand
TTAAGAATAATTTAATATTAAATTTCATATGATTAATAATAATATAACATATATATTATATTATTATTAATCAACATATATTATATGTATTCTAATGATCATACGACTGAAGCTACAAACATTAACAGGACCTTTAAAGATAACTGTGCACTGGTGATAGAGTATTAGAGATGACTAGAGATAACTATTAATATTCATAAAAAAAAACATTGGAGATGGGTAAGACTCACATTTGTAATAGTCACTTTAGTTACTTTAAATTAAACTAGTTTATTTCTAATATTGTGTTATTTGAGGTCATCTATATTTACTCTACACTCCTTAATGTATGCATTTTTTTTTTGGAAAAAAGGGCAAAGATTTATTAAATAAAAAATAATAGTACAAAGCAAAGAACCAACAAGCCCAGAAAGAGAGAAAACCAGAAATGACAACAATAGGGTGACCCTTAGCAGGTCACAACTAACCCATCATATCTTCCATAGTAATCTTCTAAAATTCTTTGACATGCTCCAAGGGGAATTCCGCCCGCTCTATAATATTCCAACCATCCAACCATTTAGAGGCCCATTAGCTAAATTGTTAGTTGTCATATTCCACTACTGGGGAGCATAGCAAAAGAATATAGAATCTACATATTCTTTCAAACTAAAATTTTTTCTACCCACTAATGCTAGATGCCACTCAACATCCTCCACCTTTTTTCTTAATAGCATATCCACAGAAACTTGGAAATCATACTCACAAATAATCTTGCTTCACCCAAGAGCACATCCTCTTTCTAGAGCCCCAAGAACAAGAGCCTCCATATAGTTATTGGTGCGCTGCCCCTTACACAGAGCAAAAGAACATTGCGATTCTCGAACTATCCTTACCAACTCCTCCAATTTCTGTATGCCCAAGATTTTCTCTAGAAGCATCAATGTTGATCTTAAGAACCCCCTGAGGCATAGGAGGTCACTTACCATCCCACTGAGTCCTCTTTTTAGCATGTTGTAACTTAGCCTGTCTTCTTAAAAAGAATCTCTAAAACCCTCACCAAAGATATTCAAGTTCTAAGCAATATACAAAACACTTGGATCCACATCTACATAAATATCACACTTAGCCATTAAAACTTCTTGAACCATGTGAGTAACTCTCAACTACACTTGCTGCACCAATAATTTATTTTTAACCATAATTGCTAAATAATAAAGCAAGACTGAATATCCCATGCAACATGGAGCAGGGAGATCTTAGGAAGGGGTCTGCCAAGACTATTCCAAAATTCCACCAAAGAAATGACATCAGCACAAGTGCACCTCTAAGCTTCCCACCACAAATGCCAAATATCCATGGAAAAAGAACATTGGAAAAGATGAGAGGTACTCTCTTCACTATTATGACACCACACACAAAACGCCCCTAAAACTCCCTCTTCCAAAGATTCTCCCAAATGAGGCATCTATTTTGCAAAATAACCACAAGAAAAAATTACACTTAGGGTAAGCCAATCTATTCCCCAGGTAGGCATCATGCAAAAAGAGTGACTCCACGATAGACAAAATAAAGAGCACCAATTTAAAACCTCAAAATCCTGGCAATCTTGGCTTGAATGAGATAAGGGGTATTAAAGAAGAGGATGAAATATTTCTAGTCATGAATCTTTTGTCTTGAGGGTTTCAGATAAATATCTAAAGCATTTATGAAGTTAACAAACTCATTGATGTTGTAAATACCCTTCAAAGTAGTGTCATCCACAAATTGAAGATGAGAGTATGGATAAATACCATGACCCAATTCTAGCCCTGAATAAATTCTTGCCTAACATGAGACTTGATAAATCTTCCCAAATCTTTAGCCATTAGAATGAACAAGTAGAGGGAAAGAGAATCACCTTGTCGAAGACCTTTGGAAGTACCAAAGTATTCTGTGGGCCCACTATTGATAAGAAGTGCAAAAGAAGAGGGAGTGATACAACTCATCGCCGAATTAATCTACTCAATTCCGAAACCAAAGGTTGTAAGCACTTTATACAAGAAGTTACATTTGACTCTATCATTGGCTTTGACCATATCCAATTTAACGAACATAGTCTTCTCCTTAGAGACTGCCATAGAATGAATAGCTTTTGATGCTATGATAATCCCATCCAAAATTTGCCTTCTAGCAACAAAACCACCTTGCTCTTCGGAGACAATTTTATTAAGCCATGACATGAGCCTTCCAATAATTAACTTTGTAATTATTTTACAGATCACATTATACAAGACTGTAGGTCAAAATGAGTTAAGAGAATTAGCTCCTTCCTTTTTAGGTATGAGAGCAAAGAATGTAGCATTCATAGCCTTTAGCATATGTTTATTTTTGTAAGACTTTTGCACTACTTCCAAGAGATCCAACTTAATTATTCCCCAAAATTCTTAATAAAATTCTATAGAGTATCCGTTCGGACCAGGAGTCTTCATGCCAAACACCACTAATTTGAACCTTAGATAAAGAGATAGGTCTAAGAATATTTTTATTCATTTTCATTACTAACAATCATAGAATTACAATGAAACACAAGCCCTTCCTTCACACTGGTAGGTACAAAGTCCCCAGTAAGAAAGTATGCAAAAAATCTAGTGGCTTCCTAAGAAATCTCCCTATAGGAAGATATAACCTCCTCTGAGGATAGGAGGGAAGTAATTTAACTCCCATGTCTTCTATCCTTCTACATATTGTGAAAAACTTTGTTTTTCTATCATCTTCATGTAGGAAATCGACATGTGACTTTTGCATCCAATAGATCTCTTCACGAAGCTCCCATTCCTCCAACTCCATCACCATAGTAAACTCCTCTTTGTAACAATCCCCTAATCAATCTTTTATCTTTGATGTTGTGAGTGATAGCATCAACCCGAGACTGAACATCCATTTTTTCAAAGAAGATATTACCAAAACATATCCTAGTCCACATCTCAAACTTATACTTTATGCATTATAATTGCTTGACAAAAGAATACATAGTAGTACCAAAAGTAGGCTTTGCCTCACTCCACCAATCTAGCATATGGTCCTGTAGGGAAGGGTCCCGAAGCCACATAAGCTGAAATTTAAAGGAATGGTCATTTGATACTTAGAAATTAGAAGCAAAATACTTGATCAACTAATAATCAAATCCTCTCTAGTCTAAAATACCAAGGTAATCAGCCAATTATCCCCCATCGAATAGCAAGAAACCAAAAATACGTCTTAATCACTTAGCTATCGCCTTCGCTCCATATCTTCTATCATTCCAAGTAAAAACTCCTTTAGAGGGTGTAACATCCACTACCTTCAAGAACTTAATATTGTTCCTCAGAAGACCTGTTGGTTGTAATTCTAGTTTTGAAATCTTGCTATAAATGTTTTTGGGTTCCCAGTGATGTTTTTGCATAAATGTCAAATCATGTCCAAAGTGCTATCAAATTTTCGCTGCAAATGTTGATCTCCGAGTGTTAAAATCAATGAAATGTCTAAAACCCTAGGTCCTAGGTCATTTTTTATTCATACCAAGAGAAAACCCTACTTCTTCATAAGCCACTTCTAATTTGCAGTTACCTTTTTTAGGAATTCATGTCACTTAAGTCATGTGATCTTTTTCATGTTTTAAGTTAGTCGCGTAGTCTCTTAAAAAATTTTGAATATTCCCTTTTCTTTTGAGACTCAGCACAATTCTTTGGTCGCGTTATCTCATAAGAAAAAGAATATGCTTTGAAGGATTGAGCGATTTAACACAAGTCGTTGATTCAGATCCAGATCCTATGGTTCACACAAAGTCTCCATTGAAGCCCCAGAGATAAGAAAAGGTCTAGCGACTTTGAGTTTCTTCAGTCGTGAAGTCTCGCAAATAAATCATAGTTAGAGTCTGGTAAGAGATTCATTCAATCGCGAGACCTCAGAAGGAAACAAGAGTTAAGTCAAATCTTGAGAGATTCAGCGATAGCCGTAGATGCTCAGTTGATCCTGTGGCTAGTGTTTAATCGTGAAATGAAAATGCTGATTAGTAAAAGTTCATGAGATTTAACGCAGACTTGAGATGAAGAATGAATCAATCTCAGAAGGATTTCATAAAGTACATCAAGATTAAGAGACTTAACGCCCACCGTTGAATGAAAGAAAGATCAGAGGGCTAGCGTTTAATCTCCAATTAAACTCTGAGTTACATAAAACTTTCAGCGACTTTGACTTTCTTCAGTCGTGAAGTCTCACAAGCTCACCAAGGTTAAAGACATGGTTATATCTATTCAATCGCGAGATCTCTGAGGAAGACAAGGGTTAAGTGAAATTTTATGAGATCTAGCGACTACCGTCTGATTCAAAGATGATCTTGTGGCCAGCGTTTAATCGTGAGATAAAAGTACAGATGACTAAAAGTTCAAGAGATTCAATGACTACCGTCAGATTGAGGAAAGATCTAAAGGCTGGCATTTAATCTCAGAATAAACCTTGAGTTAGATAAATTGTTCAGCGACAATGAGATTCAATTACTCGCTATGTCTCCATATGAACTGTGGTTAGCAAAGATTAAGTCAAGGCTCAGTGAAGTTTGCAGCGAGAAAATCTAAACCGTAGATGAGAAAATATCTGATGGTTGGTGTTAAGTCGCTAATAGAAGTCAAAAAGTCAGAGATTGTCTAGAGACTCAAAGGTAATGATTCATATGTTGACACGTGTTTAAGTCATCCCAAAGATCTACGACTTGCGTAAAATCTCAAAATAAACCTATGGTTAGGAAATCTATCTAGCGACTTGGAGATAGATTGCAATTGTGAAGTCTCATGACAAACTACAGTTAAGGATAAAGCTTGAGAGATTTAACGCGAGCTGTTGGATTGAAAATGATCTAATGATAGTCGCGAAGTCTCCGATCAGATACAGTAAGTACAAAATGAATGAGAGATTTCACGCGAACCGTTAGATTTAAAGATGATCTAATGATGGTCGCATAATCTCTAACTAAACTCATGGTTAATAAAATCCTTCAGTGACTTCAAATTTATACAGTCGCGTAATCTCAAAGAAACCACAGGTTAAACAAATTTATTCTTAAGCTGTAGTCGCGGAATCTCTGAATGAAGCATGAGTTAAGTAAATTGTTCATCGACTTGGAGATAACCATTGATCAAAGTATTGATCATGCGGTTGGCGCTAATTCTGATGATGAAACTAGAGTTAAGGCTAACTCTCAGTGACAAGGAGATAAAATAGTCAAGTGGTCGCTAAAGAGAACTGGAGTAAAGGTAAAGTAAAGGTTAAAGGTTTTTGTTTCGCTCCATGATGTACAGTCGCTAGCCAATCAAAATAAAAGGATTGTGACAACATGTATGCGGTTAGCTGATTTATAATAATGTGAGCCAATCATATCAAGCACAGAATTTATTTTGCATAAAATAAGGTTTCAAAATTACCTCGATTGGCCTTTTTCAAAGTTGATCACCTGTCAACCTTAGGTGCCACAACTAAGAGAAATTGATATCAAAGCCCGTAGAGTAATGGCAGAAGTGACTGAATAACAAATTCATGATTTAGAATAGATTGGTGCATTGATTTCTCAGGAATAAATAAGCATTGTCGTTGCTCATTTCAGTTTACCATAGTATCATAACACAGAGCTAAGATTTACCTGAGTGTTAGTGCTTTTAGAAGAGCAAAATTGTCCGGGTTGCAGTGTGAAGAAACAAGAGTTTGATCAGTATTGTTCAGTTCAGACAAGAAAAGACGAGTCAAGTAGTAAGTGTGGCTTCAACTAGTGGAAAGAGTGGAGACGCTGAAGATGATTAGAAAGGAAAAAGGAATTACTCTAATGAATTTGTGGCTCTACTACCAGGCACAAATCAGGTAAAAAAGGTAAATGATAAATACCTTGGTGATAATATGTCATATTGTAGAGATGCTAAGAATCTTGATACTTCTGGATACCATCTGTTTAATTATTTTCATAAAAATAGTGATGGTCATGTTCCTGTTTCAAACCCTTGGACATTAGGGTTAGCCAAATTGATAGTACCAAACATCTTTGTAGATGTGAATTTGTTGCTTGAGCTGGATAATAGATATGATACCATCTCCAAGACCATCAAGGAGAATGATGGAACAACCCTAGTTACTCTAGATAGGGCATCTTTTATGAAAGCCTTCAACATTTACAACCCCTGCACTACAGAGATAGACCTAAAGGCATTGGCAACTAGGTATACAAGGGAAGTCTGCGTTGTGGCTAAATTGATTCAAGGACATGTGCCCAAAGGTACCATAAATTATATAGCGGCCATTCCTAGTTCCACTATACTTTATTTCTACAAAGATTTGGCCTTTTACATGAAATATATTTCCTATGGTCTGTGTAGAGTTCTAGGAGTTGATGGGGGTAGTGATAGGATACCTTCAGATATTCTAATGATTTTTTTGGATCTTCAGAGTCCACATGTCAGCACAAACTATGACTATATCCAGTATGTGATTGACCAAATGCATCAAGGGTTTGTAGACATTCATAAGAAGGAACCTAGCCCTAAATTCTTGCAATATTCTTTATTAATGTATTTAATTCTGTTTTATAATTTTAATATCATGAACCTGCCAAATTTGAGACCTAGGATATTCTACTAAGGACAGTCCAACCCTATACAACTCTGGTTCAAGGTATCAAATTATACATCAAGAGAAAATGAATTCTGTGCATTCCAATGTATCCAATTCTAAGTTGTCTAGGAGTCAACATGACAAGACTGCCAATCAAGGTATTGCAACTACTCATGCCCTGTCAGTTTGTGGACAAGTGGACATGAGACTACAGTTGGGGAGATTTATATTATAATAAGGATTTTACTTTGATAAGGGTTTATGGTTTCTCCTAGCCACCACATATACTACCATATCGTGTGCCACCAAGGATTGCTGTTATGGAGTTCGTATGACAACTGATGTTGACTGATAAGGAGCATTTGGATTCACACAGAAAAGGTACCTTCACACCTCGACAATTTAAAGTTTATGGCTTCACAATTGGCAAGAGGGCATTGGATTGAGTAAACAGATGGTTGGGTCACTTCAAAATGAATGTAGCCTTATACAGGTGTGTTGATATAGAGGGTTTTATATTCAGTGCAAAGAAACTCTTGACACCAACTATTCCAAATACTAAAGAGCATGAGCACTCTGTAGAGAAGGATCTTATAAGGAACATCCTAGAGGATGATGAAGTTGTAAGAAGGGCTGATAAGTTCCAGGAGCTAATGGATCTGGAACAACAACTTATGAAGAAAGGGATCCCTTTTGAGGGTTACTTCCTAGATGTGCCATACTTACAAAGAATTGATAAGATGATATAATCTTATGGAACATTGTGTAGCCAGTTGGAGGAGCAAATAGAAGATAAGGACATAGGTCCTAACAAGCACTCTTCCTCGGAGTACAGTGACATTAGCTATTCAGTGCATAGCCCTCCTCCAATGGATCAACCACCTCAAACAAAGGAAAATATAATGGATTTAACTCAAGAACATGAGGCTAATGCAATTAGCAGGAGGTGAATCAGTGCGAAGAGAAGCCTTGCATGCTCTGCAGGAATATGACCCTGAGACAGAAAAGATGACACCAGAAGAAGCCAAAAAATTGGTTAAATCTAGTGGGATGCTACTTGTAGAGGGATGGGAACTGGCCTATGCCTTTATCATAGATCAAATCAGAAGGCACCCAGATGCAAAGTTGTCTTCATAGATACAAGTTGGTGATATGATTAGGGGCTGCGTGTATGATTCACGATCTTAGACATTGGCAATGTGGGCTCTTGCACCAAAGACACAAAACCCCTCTGTAATCAATGTGTAGGAAAAATAGGATGGGAATAAGATCATATGGTCTATCCACAACACTGGTGATATGGAGATCTCTCAAGCACTCACTAACTTTGCACATCTAAATGAAGCTAAAGCTGAACAAATGTGAAAAAGATATCAAAAGCTCTCTAATGAAGCAAGTGCTATAGTAGAGGATAGAGATTTATGCTTGATAAAGATCAATGCATTGGAGAAGCTGGTGACAAAACTAAATTTGAAACTACAAGAAATCCCTGAGACTATTCCTGCTGAACCTAAGCAAGTTGTGGATGCCCTAGTACAAACTGATGATGCAGGGGATATTGATAAGGAAACAAAGAATAAGGACAAAGATAAAAATAAAGAGGCTTTGGAAGCCCTTGGAAATATCTTGCAACATAGGATCAATATCCTGAAAGACAAAGTTGATCTAGTATACAGTGCTTACAACAAGTTGCCTGGTCTACAAGTAGAGGTAACTAATTATGTTTCAACTTTGAACCCTTATTTTGGAACCTGGTCAGTAAGGACTAATTTGTTTGAAAGGTTAGCATCCCTACAACCACTTAGGGCAGATCTCCCTGAGATTATAACACAAGTTGGCGAGGAAATTGAGCAGATTGGGGTTACCTTGTCTTTCTTCAAGGGCAAGGCAAATCAGATTGAGGCTAGGGTCAACATGTTTGGCTCAGATTACAATAAATTTATTCCCCCAATAAAGGGAGAGGATGATCAGATTGAGGCAGTAGAAGTGTCGAGAAACCAATTTGATACCTTACTGCCTAACAAAGAGGCATTTATTTCTGATAGTGGTGGATTAGATATGGAAAGGTTTAATAATACCTTAGATGAGGCATTCAAAGCCGAAACACACTTTAATATGTTTTTTACAAATGTCAAGAGAATTATAGATGCCAGATGGGAAAGGCAAAAGGCACAATTACAAAGCATTCAGGGCTTTAATTGGCCTACAAAGGTAGAGGTTGCAGCATGAGATGTTCTCACTAAGCCCAAGAAAAAGAAGCTTGCAACAATTGACTTGGACATATTGGACGATGAATGAAGATACACCTGGCACTTGATCTTTGAGCACAAAGAGGTTAGTCATAAGAAAGAGTAGTGTAAATTAGCCTGTATTGGCGATCACTAGATCTCACAACAACTATTTGAGGTTTTCCAGAATATCTACAAACAAAGGTGCTAGCTATAAAATATTTGAAGATCAAATCTGATTGTCTTCCTATTTTGTCTTTCCACCGCTTAAGGTCTCATTGTATTTTTTCTTCTAGTATCTTTTAGGGTTAGGTCTAGGTCGTCTGAAGCTTGTTTCATCTTTAATCTT
The DNA here is from genome assembly GCA_018584345.1 of Thuja plicata. Taxonomy (NCBI): domain Eukaryota; kingdom Viridiplantae; phylum Streptophyta; class Pinopsida; order Cupressales; family Cupressaceae; genus Thuja; species Thuja plicata. The sequence goes on along the minus strand of MU228199.1, from coordinate 337,079 downwards.
TAAGGATCCCAAGATGGCTAAGACATTATATATAACAAGATGTAACATTAATGTAATGATGGTGAAATATACAACTGCAAGGCAAACTTCTCAATTTTGTCTGAGCTTTGTGCTTTTTGTCTATTGAATGTATCGAAGCAGTAACATATTAATAAAATACATTGCAGTTTCTGTTCTATATCATTTGTTGTCTCTTTATATTTATGTTTAAGGTCTTGTATGTTTAAATTGTAAGACATCTTAGATATACTAGTTACTAGGTGATTGTGTAGTTGCTTGTAAGTTTCTTTCAAGGAGAGAGTAATTCTTATAGGTAATTCGAGAGAGATAAACATTGGTCTAAGGATTTGATACAGGGGCATGGGAGTGAAAATAGAGTCTGTAAGGAATTCTATCTGAACTGCATTGTGTTTTCATTAGTCAGTTTACTGTGGATTTATATTTGATTTTGACTCTTTGCCCAAGAATTAGGCACTGGTTTAGGGTTTGGCAAGTAGTTAATCATCATCAAATATTAAAGCAATCAATCATTCACTTTTCACTTACAAAGAATATATAAGTTTAAGTAATTGTATTAGAGAATACAATTCAGTTTATTGATTCCTTAAAGAGTGAATCACTAGGTTAGCCCTCCCTAGTTTAAAGAACTCCAAAAGGAAGAAGGATGAGAATCCTTATCTCATTGATGTTTGTTATTGTTATGATCATAATTTGGCTTGTAAAGCACTGTACTAAGTTAATTATTATCATCTGTAAGGTGTTTTATCAATTGATACAGTGAAAGACATTTTGTCAATCAACGAAAGCCCTAATCCACTATTACAGATACTAAGAATCATTAATCATTTGAAGGTACACCCGCCTGAGCTTGTGGATCTCGAAGTAGAAGGAGGAATTAGTCCCCATCAATTAGGCTTTGTCTTGCTTGAGTTAGAAATTGGAAGTATAAGGTTTTAGCATTCATCTTGTATTAAGAGCCTGCAAGAAAAAGACCTAACAAATTGGCGACTCTGCTGGGGATTTTATAAAATCTTGTTGAACTTTCAGACAATCTCTAGTATTTTTCAAAATTGAATTAGTTTACAATTGAGTTTTCCTATCTAAGTCACTCTTATAGTGTTCATATTTGGTTGTGTTGTATTTTTCCCAACTTGTTTTGGGTGACGACTCAAAGGAAATCTCTGTAATCACTGCTACGTAGTATTCAATATTCATACACATCCTTTTCAATATGAATACAAGATCAAGAGTAAGAGATCACCCAGAAGTTGAGTTGGAAAGTGGAATTCCAACTACTTCTAGGACTAAAATCTCTTGGAGAGAAAAGAAGAACCAAGCTAATATAGATAACTCATCTCCAAGAAAAGAAGAGGAAAATCCTAGGAGAAAAGACTCAACCCAATCCAATCATGAGGGGAACACATCAGAATATGAAGAATCCCCTGACCTAGGATTGGAAACATATGAAAAGAGAAGTACTTATAGTGAAAGAGAAGGGACTGATACTATCAGTTCAGATCCTGAAGTTCCCTCTGATGAACTTGCTGAAGAAGAAATAATTTTAATGAGGTAGTTGGCCATTATTCAGCAAAAGAAAAGAGAGAAAGATTTTAAAAAGAAAAAAAAAAGATCAAATAATTGCTGATAAATTAAGCAGAAGATCTTTAAGACGTCAAGCAACAAAGGATGTTGAAAGATCTCAGACATCAAGAGACACCAGTCACTCACAAAATTTTTGGTTCTCAAAATTCTAAGGATAAAGGGAAAAAGAAGGTGACTGGAAGTGAAATAGATGAACCAAAAACTCCCAAGGTTCTCATAGAAAAAATGTCTAAATTAGACATTGATCTTGAGAAATCAAAAAGGGAGAAAGAAACCATGGCCAAAATGCTGGAAAAAGAAGAAGCAGAGGCTGCCACCTTGGAAATGAAGAAGAAGATTGATTTCCTGCAATATTCTAAATATTCTGATGCTGGTGCTGAATGTGCCACAACTTTAAAAGTCAAAGCTGCCACTTTCCAGGATGATGATAGATTTCAAAGGAAACCACTGCATCCATAAAGGTACAAACAATTTACTTTTATTGGCATTCCTGGTTACCCTAATACAATACCAAATGATATTGGGGAAAAAATCCCAAAGTTTTCAGGAAATAATGTTATTTCTTGTGAAGTACATTTAAGAAAGTTTATTGATATCATAGATGACCTGAATATTAATCACGAAGATGTCTTAATGAAACATTTTGTTCAATCCTTAGTTGAAGATGCTAGGGAATGGTTTAGAGGACTATCTAATGGGTCTGTGGCATCTATGGATGAATTAATAGACTTATTTAAATATCAGTATGGTGATAAAACAAATGAAGGATTCTTGTTGAATGATTTCAATAATATAAAGAAAAATTTCAATGAGGAAGTCACTGAATTCAATACAAGGTTTCAAAGAGCCATACACAAGTTTTTCTAGAAGATAAAACTTGATGAAAAGGTATGTCTTGCTACACATCTTAATGCTTTTAAATCTGAAATGGGGTATGCTCTCAGAGACAAGAATACCAGAAGTCTTACTGATGCATATAAGACAACAATGAATATAGAAATAAATAGAAGAATGTCAGGAAAATTGGGTAGGAGGGATGATGCACGTTTTAGTAGGAGCAACCAAAAGGAAACAAAATATAAAGAGTATAAAGCTCCACAAAATAATAGGCCATCCTACAATAGTTATAATCCATAAAATAGGATCCAAAATCACCCATATGGTACCTAGTTTAAGGATGGAAAGCCTATTGTCCCACCAAGAAAGGATAAGCCTGATAATAGGACCCCTGATCCTTTACACAAAAAATTCTATAAACATGTGCAGTGATACTTATTGGTGTGAAGCTTGTCAAGCCCCACATAATCCTAATTTTTGTGTTGTCTCTCTAAACATAAATGCTAGTGGAGAACAAGAAGGTGAAGAAGGTGAGTTATGTGATCATAATGGATGTGCTATGAACGATTCTTATGCATGCCCTGATGTAGATTCTGACAATGAAGTTGAGAACCATGATATGTTTGGTTCACAAGGTAGAATAGAAGTATATCATCAACAAGTTTTGTGTGATAGTGAAGATGAAGAGGTTGATAATAGAAGATGCTATGCTCAAAATAGTCAGCAGTCTACAATAGTAAGAAAACCTTCTGATGAAGAAAGAGCAAGAATCACTGCTGATTTAGTAACTAAGGCAAGAAGTAACTACAACTTGAGAAATAGAATAGTGGGTGATGTAGGTAGTCAACCAACTGGCATCTTTATTAAATAAAACAAAGCAGATGCCAAGTATATACAAAAAAGAGGACCTGCTGAAAATCTAAATGAGCCAAAGGTCAAAATTGTAAGCAAAGAAAATGATTCAAACGTTGTACATGAGGGTAAAGCTAAAGTACCAGAAACAAGTTCTTCCCCTTCCAAGGTTGAAAATAAGAAATCAAAGAAAGAAGAGTCAACTCTGAATATTCAAATAGAGGATAATAATATCATTTTTGAAAAACCAAATTCCTCTGATGCAAAATACACTCCTATTGATATGGGTCAGTGTTTGTCACAAATGACTGTCAAAGTTCCATTTATAGAAATGATGAGAATAAAGGAGCATAAAGAAAAATTTATTTCAGTACTAAACAATGTTTCTCCAATAAAACTCCAAAGACCAGAAGCTGTTGAAAACAGGTCAAACAACAAGGGAAAAAAGCCCGAGGGAATGATTTATGAGATCCCTCAGATTTATTTAAATACAAATACTTTTGCAGGAATTGTTGATCCTTTTTTCTTAACTCTGGTCATCAATGGTAAGATGCTTAAAAAATGTATGATAGATTCTGGAGCATCTAACACTGTTATGCTTGCAAAAATAATGAGATCCATGGGATTACAAGTTGACACTCCTCATGGGAGATGTCAGGCAATGGACTCTAGAGAGATCCCTGTTGTTGGTACTATTGAGGCTTTACCTTATAGGTTAGCTATATGTCCTGACAATATTGACTATGAGTGTATTGGTGGTTGATATCCCAGCTCATTATGACATGTTGCTATCAAGGAAATGGAGTGCTTCAATGGGTGGAAGTATTCAATGTGATTTATCTTATGCTACTTTCAACATTGTTGGTAATAATGTCAAGGTTTCCAGGGAAGGTAGAACACCTCATATGATTGAGCTAAGTGAAGATGCCGACATTAACTATTGTGTAGATATAGACATGGAAAACTTTAGAGTGAAGACATTTTTTCATCAATGTAAAAGTGTTGATCCCTTAATTGAGGAGTTGAATACACAACAAGATAGTTTATGGCAGATGTACTTTGATGGATACTGTTCCAAAGAAGGATTAGGAGTTGGTGTCTTATTTATTTCTCCATCAGGTACAACATTCAAGTACTCTTTCTTGTTATCATTCTAATGTACAAATACTACTGCTGAGTATGAAGCTTTGTTTTTGGGTTTAAATATTGCTGCTAAGCATGAAATAAATATCTATAAGTTTATGGTGATTCTGAGTTAGTAGTAGCCCAAGTTAGATATGAATATGCTGTAAAAATGATAGATTGAAAATGTACAAACATTTTATTTGGGATTAGATTGAATATTTTGATGCCTTTAATATTAATTGGATAGAAAGGTCAAAAAATATCATGGCAGATTTTTTAGCTAATGTTGCTTTAAAGACTGATGATTTGACCTTAAGTGGGGTATTGATAGTTGAAATTAAGACCAGACAAGTTGTCCCTGATAATATTTATAACTGACAAGTTTTTGAGGATGACCAAGATATTCTTAGATTTATTCAGTGTCTTGACCATTATGAAGACCAACATATAGACTGTAACTCTTTACTTGAGGTCATTGATGGCAGGGATATTGTTTTGGGGAATGAGGTTGTCCAATTGAGTTCTAATTAGATCCCTAAAGGACTGGTAGAATTAGAAGCATTGTTCAGTAATCAAGATGATCACTTATAAAAAATGAGCAATGCTAAAATTGAGGATTTGGAAGAAGTAAATCTAGGATTAGAAACCACTCCTCAAATTGTGTATATTGGAAAAGGGTTAGATTCCCATGTTAGATGAAATCTAATAAAATTGTTAAGGAAATATAAACATGTGTTTGCCTAGTCTTATGAGGATTTGAAAGCCTATAGTGAAGACCTTTTTCAACATGAAATCCCACTGAAATTAGATGCTAAGCCATTCAGACAGAAACAAAGACCAATTAACCCATTGTTGGCTCCCAAAATGCAACAAGAGTTTATGAAATTAAAAGATGCATGGATTATTCAGCCCATAAGACATTCAACTTGGGTCTCTAATTTGATCCCAGTGAGAAAAAAGAATGGTGACATAAGGCTTTGTGTTGATTTCAGAAACTTGAACATTGCATCTCTGGAGGATAATTACTCTTCACCTAATATGGAAGCAATGTTACACAAGGTTACTGGTTGTGAGATATTGTCAATGATGGATGGTTTTTCAGGCTACAACCAGGTATTAGTAAAAGAATCCGAGCAATTCAAAACTGCATTTACTACTCCATGGGGGACATATGTGTATATTAGAATTCTGTTTGGTCTCATAAATGCATGGGCAACTTTTCAGAGAGCCATGGATGTCGCATTCAAAGAATTTATTGACTTGTTCATTGTAATATATCAAGATGATTTGACAACATATTCCAAGAAAGAAGAGGACCATTGTGGATACCTAGAATTTTTTTTTAATAAGGCTTTGGAATATGGTATTTCCCTGAATCCTAGAAAATGTCAATTTACAGTAACAAAAGGAAAGATGTTGGGACATATAGTGTCAAAAGATGGAGTGAGAACTGATCCAGAAAGGATAGAAGCCCTTCAGAAGGTCATTGCTCCAAAAATATCAAAGGTGTACAATCTTTCTTAGGAAAGATAAATTTTGTAGGAAGGTTTATTGCTAATTTTTCTGAGATTATCAAACCTATAATTAAACTGTTGAAAAAAGATGCAAAGTTTCAATGGAGTGAAGAAGCACAATCAACTTTTGAAAAAATCAAAAAGCCAGTTCAAGAAGCACCTATTTTGAGATCTCCTGATTGTAATAAGCCTTTCCCATTATTCTCTTTTGCATCTTTCCATACAATTGCTGCTATTTTATTGCAAAAGGATGAGGAGGGTTATGAGCATCCTATTGCATTTTTTTAGCAAATCCCTCCAAGCTGCATAGTTGAATTATGAAATGATGGAGAAACAAGTATATGCTTTGGTTAAAGATGTAAAGTCATCCATACCTTATCTGGTTTGTGCAAAAGTGATGACATATGTACCTCATGCACCAGTTAAGGATATTCTTACTCAGTCAGAAGTAACTGGTAAGCGGTGTTAATGGATCAATAGGATTCAAGAGTTTAATTTGGAAATCCACATTACCAAATTGGTAAGAGGACAAGGCTTAGCAAAATTAATGACAGAAGAAAATTTAGACTTGGTTCAAGTAAATAATACAAAGGTACAGGATTCAACAGTGACTAGTATTGAAAGACAACCTTATTATGTTGATATCATGTACTATCTAAAAAATGCCAAGTGCCCTGAGATTATGATAGATAATCAAAAAAGAAATCTCAAGGTGCAAGCTCAAAGGTGCACCTTAGTACAAGGAGATCTATATTGGAAAGATAGAAATGGTGTACTATTACCATGTCTAGATCCGAGTCAAGCTGAAAAAGTCTTGGCAGAAATGCATGCTGTAGTGTGTGGAGGACATTACTCTACCAAAACCACTGCTTATAAAATCTTGCAGACTGGTTATTATTGACTTTGCTTATTCAAAGATGCTCATTCCTTGGTTAGAAAGTGTGAACATTGTCAAAGATTTTCAAAAAAATTGAAATTTTGAGGTGCCCTATTACTAAATCCTATAAGTGCTGAAGCACCTTTTTCCATGTGGGGGATTGACTTCATTGGAGAGTTGCTCATAAAAATCTAGTGGTGGACATAGTTGGATACTAGTTGCTACAGATTATTTCACAAAATGGAAAGAGGCAATTCCTACAAAGAGGGCAACTAGTAAGGTGGTCATTGACTTTCTAATGGAAAATATTCTGACCATATTTGGTGTCCCTATAAAATTGCTAATGGATAATTCTATGTGCTTCAGGTCAGATGAACTTAAGGATTTATGTGGTGAATATGGAATTATGATGTCATATTCTTCCCCATATCATCCCCAAGCCAATGGCCAAGCAAAATCCAGTAATAAGAGCATATTGAAAATCCTTAAAAAGACCCTCAAGAAAAATAAGAGAGCTTGGCATTCAAAACTGAAACTTGCTTTATGGGCTGACATGATCAGCGTAAAAAATGCAACATGTAAGTCTCCCTTTGAACTAGTATATGGTATGCAATCTAGAATGCCCATGAATAACTTGATTCCAGTATATAAGTTTATTTAGGAAGAGGAGCTAGATGTTTTTTAACCTATGCAAGATAGGATGATGCAGCTAGCAGAACTAGATGAGATCAGAAAAGATAGTAAAAAAGAGAACATTAAGTTACAACAAAAAATGAAATATTTGTTTGATAAAAGAGCAAGTAACAAGAAATTTCAGCCTGATGACTTAGTACTTCAATGGAATATGGATGGAGAGGTATTTGAATTTCTAGTGCATGGACAATTCTTGAAACCTTTCTTCAGTTAAAATTTGATTTCCATGCATAGTAGTTATGTATTATATGTACAAGTGTGTTTGTTTCTGTTGTGTGTTTGCTTTCTGCAGTAGGTTAGTGTGGTCTGCCTACTAGAGATCTGTGGTTCTTTCTATAAATTTGAATTTAAGCATCCTCAAAAAGAGCCACTATTGGTTCTAATTCTAGTTTTGAAATCTTACTATAAATTTTTTTGGGTTCCCAGTGATGTTTTTGCATAAATGTCAAATCTTGTCCAAAGTGCTATCAAATTTTCCCTGCAAATGTTGATCTCCGAGTGTTAAAATAAATGAAATATGTAAAACCCTAGGCCCCAGGTCACTTTTCATTCATATCAAGAGATACCCCTAGTTCTTCATAATCCACTTCTAATTTGCAGTTACCTTTTTTAGAAATTCAAATCATTTAAGTCATGTGATCTTTTTCATGTTTTACGTTAGTCGCGTAGTATCTTAAAACTTTCTGAATATTCCCTTTTGTTTTGAGACTCAGCGCAATGCTTTGGTCACATTATCTCATAAGAAAACAAAATATGCTTTGAAGGATTGAGCAATTTAACGCAGGCCATTGATTTAGATCCAGATCCCGTGGTTCGTGGAAAGTCTCCATTGAAGCCCCAGACTTAAGAAATGGTCTAGCGAATTTGAGTTTCCTCAGTTGTGAAGTCTCGCAAATACATAAGAGTTAGAGTTTGGTAAGAGATTCATTCAGTCGTGAGATCTTAGAAGGAAACAAGAGTTAAGTCAAATCTTGAGAGATTCAACGATAGCTGTAGATGCTCAGTTGATCCTGTGGCTAGCGTTTAATTGCAAAATGAAAATGCTGATTAGTAAAAGTTCCTGAGATTTAACACAGACTATGAGATGAAGATTGAATCAAGGGCAAGCGTGTAAACTCAGAAGGATTTCATAAAGTACATCAAGATTAAGATACTTAACGCCAGCCGTTGAATGAAAGAAAGATCGGAGGGCTAGTGTTTAATCTCCAATTAAACTCTGAGTTACATAAAACTTTCAGCGATTGAGTTTCTTCAGTTGCAAAGTCTCACAAGCTCACCAAGGTTAAAGACATGGTTATATCTATTCAGTCGCGAGATCTCTGAGGAAGAAAAGGTTTAAGTGAAATTTAATGAGATCTAGCGACTACCGTTCGATTCAAAGATGATCTTGTGGCCAACATTTAATCGCGAGATAAAAGTACAGATGACTAAAAGTTCAAGAGATTCAATTACTATTGTCAGATTGAGGAAAGATCTAAAGGCTGGCATTTAATCTCAGAATAAACCTTGAGTTAGATAAAATTTTCAACGACAACGAGATTGAGTTAGTTGCTAAGTCTCCATATGAACTGTGGTTAGCAAAGGTTAAGTCAAGGCTCAGTAAAGTTTGTAGTGGGAAAATCTAAACCATAGATGAGAAAAGATCTGATGGTTGGTGTTAAGTCGCTAATAGAAGTCAAAAAGTGAGAGATTTTCTGGCGACCCAGAGGTAATGATTCAGATTTTGACACGTGTTTAAGTCATCCCAGAGATCTACGACCTGCGTAAAATCTCAAAATAAACTTGTGGTTAGGAAATCTATCTGGCGACTTGAAGGTAGCTTGCAGTCGTGAAGTCTCATGAAAAACTACAATTAAGGATAAAGATTGAGAGATTTAATGCAAGCCGTTGGATTGAAAATGATCTAATGATAGTCGCAAAGTCTCCGATAACATGCAGTAAGTACAAAATAAAATAGATATTTCACGCGAACCATCTGATTTAAAAATGATCTAACGATGGTCGCGTAATCTCTAACTAAACTCATGGTTAATAAAATCCTTTAGCGACTTCAAATTTATATAGTCACGTAATCTCCAAAGAAACCAAAGGTTAAACAAAGTTATTCTTAAGCTTTAGTCGCATAATCTCTGAATGAAGCATGAGTTAAGTAAAATTTTCAGCGACTTTGAGATAATCGTTGATCAAAGTATTGATCGTGCAGTTGGAGCTAATTCTGATGGTGAAACTAGAGTTAAGGCTAACTCTCAGCGACATGGAGATAAATCAGTCACGTGGTCGCTAAAGAGAACTGGAGTAAAGGTAAAGTAAAGGTTAAAGGTTTTTGTCTTGCACCATGATGTACAATCGCTAGCCAATAAAAAAAATTGTGACATGTATGAGGTTAGCTGAGTTATAATAATGTGAGCCAATCATATCAAGCGTAGAATTTTTTTTTTGCATAAAATAAGGTTTCATGATTACCCCGATTGGATTTTTTCAAAATTGATCACCTGTCAACCTCAGGTGCCAAGGCTAAGAGAAATTGATATCAAAGCATGTAGAGTAATGGCAGAAGTGACTGAATAACAAATTCATGATTTTGAATAGATTGGTACATTGATTTCTCAGGAATAAATAAGCATTGTTGTTGCTCATTTATGTTTACCAAAGTTTTAGAACACAGAGATAAGATTTACTTGAGTGTTGGTGCTTTTAGAAGAGCATAATTGTCCGGGTTGCAGTGTGAAGAAACAAGATATTGATCAGTATTGTTTAGTTTAGAGAAGAAAAGACGAGTCAAGCAGTAAGTTTGGCTTCAACCATTGGAAAGAGTGGAGACGTTGAAGATGATCAGAAAGGAAAAAAGAATTACTCTAATGAATTTGTGGCTCTGCTACCAGGAATGAATCAGGGGAAAAAGTTAAATCAAGAATACCTTGGTGATAATATGTCATATTGTAGAGATGCTAAGACTCCTAATGCTTCTGGATACCATCTGTTTAATTATTTTCATAAAAATAGTGATGGTCTTGTTCCTGTTTCAAAACCCTAGACATCAGGGTTAGCCAAATTGATAGTACCACACATCTTTGTAGATGTAGATTTCTTTCTTGAGATGGCTAATAGATATGATAACATCTCCAAGATCATCAAGAAGAATGATGGAATAACCCTAGTTACTCTAGATAGGGCATATTTTATGAAAGCCTTCAACATTTACAACCCCTGCACTACAAAGATAGACCTAAATGCATTGGTAGCTAGGTATACAAGGGAAGCCTGCGTTGTGGCTAAATTGATTCAAGGACATGTGCCCAAAGGTACCATAAATTATATAGCGGCCATTCCTAGTTCTACTGCACCTTATTTCTACAAAGGTTTGGCATTTTACATGAAATATATTTCCTATGGTCTATGTAGAGTTCTAGGAGTTGATGGGGGTAGTGACAAGATATCTTCAGATATTTTGATGATTGTTTTGGATCTTCAGAGTCCACATGTCAACATATACTATGAATATATCCAGTATGTGATTGACCAAATGCATCAAGGTTTGTAGACATTCAGAAGAAGGAACCTAGCCCTAAATTCTTGCAATATTATTTATTAATGCATTTGATTCTGTTTTATAATTTTAATATCATGGACCTACCAAATTTGAGACCTAGGAGATTCTACCAAAGCCAGTCCAACCCTATACAACTCTGGTTCAGGGCATCAAATTATACATCAAGAGAAAATGAATTATGTGCATTCCAGAATTGGATGGTGTATGCAATTCTAAGCTGTCTAGGAGTCAACATGAAAAGACTCCCAATCAAGGTATTGCAGCTACTCAGGCCCTACCAGTTTGTGGAGAAGTGGACATGAGACCACAACTGGGGAGATTTCTATTATAATAAGGATTTTACTTTGATAAGGGTTTATGGTGGCTCCCAGCTACTGTATATACTACCATATCATGTGCCACCAAGGATTTCTGTTATGGAGTTCATATGGCAACTGATGTTGACTGATAAGGAGCATTTGGATTCACATAGAAAAGGCACCTTCACACCTTGGCAATTTAAATTTTATGGCTTCAAAATTGGTAAGAGGGCATTGGATTTAGTAAAAAAATGGTTGGGTTACTTCAGAATGAATGTATCCTTATACATGTATGTTGATATAGAGGGTTTTATATTCAGTGCAAAGAAACTCTTGACACCAACTATTCCAAATACTAAAGAGCATGAGCACTATGTAGAGAAGGATCTTATAAGGAACATCCTAGAGGATGATGAAGTTGTAAGAAGGGCTAATAAGTTCCAGGAGCTAATGGATTTGGAACAACAACTTAAGAAGAAAGGGATCCCTTTTGAGGGTTACTTCCTAGATGTGCCATACTTACAAAGACTTGATAAGATGATAGGATCTTATGGAACATTGTGTAACCAGCTGGAGGAGGAAATAAAAGATAAGGACAAAGGTCCTAACAAGCACTCTTCCTCAGAGTACAATGACAGTAGCTATTCAGTGCATATCCCTCCTCCAATGGATCAACCACCTCAAACAAAGGAAAATATAATGGATTTAACTCTAGAACATGAGGCTGAGGTGACTGGTGAACCTCCCAAGAAGAAGTAGAAAGTGAAAACAGGGGAGCCTTCTGATGTTAAGACACATAAGAAGAAAAAAGATAAAGTGAGTGCTTTATTCACTGGTAATATAAATTATGATCATCAACTTAGGAAGTTGATAAGGGAAGGTAAGAAGAAAATAGAAGATCTAGAAGAAGATATTGAAATACCCCTTTTATTATGTCAAGATGAAAGAGAGCTTCAACAAGAGAAATTATTGAGCGATTAAAATTTCATCAAAACCAAATAATTTAAGGACTTCTTGATCTGGGCAAAGCAACAACAAGTTGGGTCACAATTGTAATTAGCAAGAGGTGAATCGGTGCCAAGTGAAGCCTTGCAGGCTCTACAGGAATATGACCATGAGACAGAAAAGATGACACCAGAAGATGCCAAACAATTGGTTAAATCTAGTGGGATTCTACTTGTAGAGGGATGGGATCTACCCTCTGCCTTTATCATAGATCAAATCAGAAGGCAGCGAGATGCAAAGTTGTCTTCAGAGACACAAGTTGGTGATATGAATAGGGGATGTCGGTATGATTCACGATCTCAGACATTGGTAATGTGGGAGCTTGCACCAAAGACACAAAAACCATTTCTAATCAATGTGCAGGAAAAACAAGATGGGGATAAGATCATTTGGTCTATCCACAACACTGGTGATTTGGATATCTCTCAAGCACTCACTCACTTTGCACATCTAAATGAAGCTAAAGCTGAACAAATGTTAAAAAGATATCAAAATCTCTTTGATGAAGCAAGTGTTGTAGTAAAGGATAGAGAGCCATGCTTGACAAAGATTAATGCATTAGAGAAGCTGGTGGCAGAAGTAAATTTGAAACTACAAGAAATCCTCGATACTATTCCTGCTGAACCTAAGCAAGTTGTGGATGCCATGGTACAAACTGATGATGCAAGGGATATTGATAAGGAAAAATAGCAGAAGGACAAAGATCAAAATAAAGAGGCTTTGGAAGCCCTTGGAAATATATTTCAACATAGGATCGATATCGTGAAAGACAAAGTTGATCTAGTATACAATGCTTACAACAAGTTGCCTGGTCTACAAATAGAGGTAACTATTTATGTTTTAACTTTGAACCCTTATTTTGGAACCTGGTCAGTAATGAATCATTTGTTTGAAAGGTTATTATCCCTACAACCACTTAGGGTGGATCTCCCTGAGATTGTAACACAAGTTGGCAAGGAAATTGAGCAGATTGGGGTTACCTTGTCTTTCTTCAAGGGCAAGGCAAATCAGATTGAGGCTAGGGTCAACATGTTTGGCTCAGATTACAATAAATTTATTCCCCCAATAAAGGGAGAGGATGATAAGATTAAGGAAGTATAAGTGTGGAGAAATGAATTTGATACCTTACTGCCTAACAACGAGGCATTTATTTCAGACAGTGGTGGATTAGATATGGAAAGGTTTAATAAAACCTTAGATGAGGCATTCAAAGCCGAAACACACTTTAATAAGTTTGTTACAAATGTCAAGAGCATTACAGGTGCCAGATGGGAAAGGCAAAAGGCATAATTATAAAGCATTCAGGGTTTTAATTGGCCAACAGAGGCAGAGGTTGCAACATGGGATGTTCTCACTAAGCCCAAGAAAAAGAAGCCTGCAACAGTTGACTTGGACATATTGGATGAGAAATGAAGATACACCTAGCACCTGATCTTTGAGCACATGGAGGTTTGTCACCATAAATACTAGTGTAAATTAGTCTATATTGACAATCACTAGATCTCGCAACAACTATTTGAGGCTTTTCAGAATATCTACAGACAAAGGTGCCAGCTATCAAAGATTTGAAGATCAAATCTGATTGTCTTCCTATTTTGTCTTTCCACCGCTTAAGGTCTTATTGTATTTTTTCTTCTAGCATATTTTAGGGTTAGGTCTAAGCCATCTGAAGCTTGTTGCATCCTTAATGTTTAAGGATTCCAAGATGGCTAAGACATTATATATAGAAAGATGTAACATTAATGTAAGGATGGTGAAATATACAATTGCAAGGCAGACTTCTAAATTTTGTCTGAGCTTTGTGCTTTTTGTCTATTAAATGTATTGAAGTAGTAACATATTAATAAAATACATTACAGTTTATGTTTTATATCATTTGTTGTCTCTTTATATTTGTGTTTAAGCTCTTGCATGTTTAATTTGTAAGGCATCTTAGATATACCAGTTACAAGGTGATTGTGCAGTTGCTTGTAAGTTTCTTTCAAGGAGAGAGTAATTCTTATAGGTAATTCCAGAGAGCTAAACATTGGTGTAAGGATTTGATACATGGGTGTGAGAGTGAAAAGATAGTCTGTAAGGCATTCTATCTGAACTACATTGTGTTTTCATTAGTCAGTTTACTGTGGATTTATATTTGATATTGACTCTTTTCCCACGAATTAGGTACTGGTTTAGGGTTTGGCAAGAATTTAATCATCATCAAATATTAAAGCAATCAATCATTCACTTTTCAGTTATAAAGAATATATATGTTTAAGTAATTGTATTAGAGAATGCAATTCAGTTTATTGATTCCTTAAAGAGTGAATCACTAGGTTAGCCCTCCCGAGTTTAAAGAACTCCAAAAGGAAGAAGGATGAGAATCCTTATCTCACTGATGTTTTTTATTGTTATGATCATAATTTGGCTTGTAAATCTATGTATTAAGTTAATTATTGTCATATGTAAGGTGTTTTATCAATTGATACAGTGAAAGACATTTATTCAATCAGTGAAAGCCCTAATCCACTATTACAGATACTGAGAATCAGTAATCATTTGAAGGTACACCTGCCCGAGCTTGTGGATCTTGAAGTAGGAGGAATTAGTCCTCATCAATTAGGCTTTGTATTGTATGAGTTAGAAATTGGAAGTATAAGGTTTTAGCATTCATACTGTATTTAAGAACCTGCAAGAAAAAGACTTAACAAGATCCACGAAAGGTTCAAGTCTGATATTATCTCCCCTCTTCTCATCTGGACTTTATATTACATTAAAATACCTTGCCAAAATCCAAGGGAATAAAGGAGCAAGGGAGTGAATATATCTTATGTGCAACAAAAGTAAGGTTTTTTTCCCACCAAATCAATTAGAGCATACAATTAGTAAGAAGAAGATTCTCACTGGATTCACAATTTGTAGCTACCAAAGAGATAAAAGATCTTTAGAAATATGCCAAATTGAAACAAGATTATGTGGGTCCCATAAGAAAACCATATTCTTGAACTACCTTGAGTCCCAATGCATAGACAATGACTCGAGCCCAAATTTTTGTCGCTTTATTTAACATGGCATCAATAGATAACTTAGTTTCTTGAATTAAAGCCACATCAGAAGGATATGATATAATAAACTCTTGAATAAACTTTTCTCTAGGAATTTTATTCAACCCACTTACATTCCATGAGAGAACAATCATTTCAATGGAGAAAAGTGGGAGTCAATGGTCTTTCCAAATCCATACTCCACTAATGTCTCGCCAAATAGCTTCACTTTTTCTTGATCTTTCTTAAAAGATTTTGTAAGAGATTTTTGATGAATTCCTAAATTAGATGGGGTTTCGTTACCTTTTCTACCATCTTGTGAATCCTTGTCCGCATGTCAGATGATAGGTGAGACTTGGGCTATCTTTCATTTCTTTACATCCACTTGTTCCCAACTCTCCCAAGGTCCCCAAGGGGAGATCTGTGTGCATTTTCACACCTAACCCTTCCTCTTGTGGTTCAACCAAAATATTATTGTTCTCTTCACCAACTAGTTCCCTTGTCTCCAAAAGATCCTGACCAATAGGGAAATTTTCAATAGCTCCTCAAACTAGTCTAGATCATCTAGAGCATCAAACCTATTAAACACCTCATCTACCTACCCACCATTTAGAGTTCTCTTTTGGCCTCTTCTCTTATACGGGCTCTAACTGGAATGAAGCGTCCTTGTCCTCTACCATAGGAGCTTTCCCTTTATCTATTTTAGGAAGTCAACTAGCTAGCCCAATTTTAGAATTCCTTACAGGTTTAGATTTAGGGCACAACCATTACAAATACCCATATTCATGATATATTCAACATTGAATCGGTAAAGTTTCATAATAAAGCAGTTGAATCCATGAGATTGTTCCCAACCAAATTTTCATGGAATCAGGTAAAGGCTTACTCGAATCAGTTTCAACACAAACATGACATAGGTGATCACCTTTTGTTGAATATAGTTTGTCATGAAGGGACCACTAGCTTTTTGAGTTGCACTGCAACTAGAATGTAGATGTCAGCTCTCCAAAATTCCAATGGAAAACACAAAAGGCTCACCCATTCAAGATACCTCAATAGAAGCTCTTTTGTAGGATTAAATCCAATATGTCATGGCTTGATGAAGAGAGCAACTTGATTGTAATAATAACCCTCCCTTCAAATGCCTTATTTTTGTCTCACATGCATGAAAAAATACCAAAAAATAACTATTGGCATCCAACAACACTTTTCATTTCCCCCTTCAGATTCCATGTGTGGAAAGCCCATGAATTCAAGAAAGGAAAAGACATCTGAATCCCCATAAAATTGCATATCAAGGCATGATTAGAAAAATAATTAATATCTTCCTCCATGAAATTAGGCTGAATCGATAAGGCTAAATTAAAAAAAGGACTAGTATAACTCCTTGCAAGGCATCCATTTACCTTTGTAGGCTTAAAATCCCCAATTTGAGAATAATTTTCTCCCAAGCCAGTACTATGCACACCAAAGATGGAATTTTCATGCATGATCAGTGATGGACTACTTCCAATCAGAACATCCTTAAAAGGCATGCTCGTCCCTCCAGAAGGACCTCCTTGCATAGCCATCCAAGACCACACCAAGAACAAAATGCACTAACCCAAGATAGGAGGTTCAAACAAGTCTAACCCCCAAATCCATTGATTTGAAAATTTCAAAAAGATCCAGAGCTCCACACATCAATTGACCAACCAAACACCCTATTTTCACAAAGGCTCACTCAGACTCAAATCACACCCACAAATTGCTTGAACAACCACCCTCATCACACCACAAATTATAGAGAATTGCCCCTAATTGCACCCTTATTATATCCCTATCTATAAACACATATAAAAACTAGAAGGAAGAAATGACTAGGGATAAACTCTAGCCTAAAAACTAGTACCCCACATAAGTTCACTGTTCCTCCATCCATCTCATGTTACGTTTCTACATCTACACCCAGATAGAAAATTTTATGCTCTACAAATTTTGAACCTTTGCACTTCCATGGTGGACGATAGTGATGTAGGACACATTCCCTCCAGAGACCCCGCAACATAAATTGTAGGACTCCTGCACGTTGGGGCTAGTTGTCCCACTACACGAAAAATTTTCAACTATCGGGATCACATGTGAATTTGAAAGCATCAAATCTTCTGATGTTGGGTCTAGAGTCTGATATGTAGCTTCTGACAAGGTAGACTAGGTGAAGAGACAAAGTGGTGCTTTGTTTGAAGGGTGGAAACATGTTCTAGTAGGTGGCTTCTAGAGGGATGTGGAAGATAAGGCTATGCCAGAGTGCGCACAGAGAGAGGAGGGAAAAACTATCATGGTTCTTGATGATATTGTTGATTTTATCGTGTCTTCAATGAACAATGCATTAGTTGGTTGTTTCTTCTCATTCATGACAACTACTGATATGGTTAGGTAGTGGGTCTCTTAGAGATGGAAACTTAAGGGAAGTGTTACAACCAGTGCAATGCCTAGTGTCTTGTTTCTTTTCAAATTTATGACAATGGAGGACTTGAGTACTATTATGTCAGGATCACGGACCTATGGGAAAAATCTTCTCCTGCTTTACTGATGGAAGTTGGGCTTTGATCATGTTGTTGATCTAAGCCAAAAAACCTCTGCATGGGTTCGTATGCAAGGTCTCCCACTCGAATTATCAGATGCACATATTTTCTTTTGGATTGGTAGCACCTTTGGCAGCTACATTTCCATGGATGAAGTAACCAAGGTAAATTCTAGGTTAATTTTTACCCATTTTTGTGTTAATATGGCTGTTAATAAAACTCTCCTCAACTTTATTACCTGTAATCTAAATTGGGGAAGTCGACACAAGCACTGGTATATGAAAATGCTGTGGTCTTTTTTCAAAAGTGTAACAAATAAGATCACGTGATCTTTGATTATAAAGCTCTTTAAAAGGAGAAATAAAATCTAAAGGGTATCTCCACCTCTCCTCTAAGGGTCATTGCACCCCCAAAGGTGGAGGGCTCTGATTCCCATAGTGATGAATATCCCTTCATGGATGGGCTGCTCAAAGTAGTTAAAACCCCTTAAGAAATCCGATCATAGGAAGGATCCAACTGGTACTTTGGACGAGACTCCCGCACTAGAGGAGGGGGAACACCCCCTACAGTTAATGTCTTACCTCATATAGGAGTAATCCTTGTCCCTCCTAGAGAAAACAATGTTGATGCTTCATCCAAATCACTACTCACAACCCCCATAAGAAAAACTTTCTCATCACTAGGAGCATCAACTAGCACCCTGATAGGTGATAATGGGTGGATGATTTAAAAAAAAAAAAACATTAACAAGAAGGATGATGCCTGGGGATGACACCAAGGCTGGTCAGTCATTGCAACAAGTCACAAAGCAATGAGAAGTTACAAGGGAAGTCCCTAATGGCAAGCAGAGGACCCTAGACTCCCCAACCAAGACAGAGAAATGAAGTTCCCCTGATGGAACATGAGGGGGTTGAAAGGACCCCAAAAGCAATTTTCCATAAAAAAATGTGTTCAATAAAATGGTATTGATGTTTTTCTCCTTCAAGAAATATATATGACAAAATCCTCTTTCAGTACTCTTGTGAGGGCTTTGTGGCCAAGGTCCTTCTTTTACATGAATGAAGCTAATGGGACTTTTGGAGGTATTATGACCATGTGGAATCCACAGAAGGTGGATGGGGAGCTAACCTTCTCCAATTAGAATGTCTTGCTACCACATTTGTATCTGAGGGCCATGCTTGGTTCATGGCTAATCTTTATGCACCCAACTCCCGCACTGGAAGGAAAAGGGTTTGGAATGAGATCTTATCCTTTATTCAACAATTTAGCACCTCACACTAGCTCCTTGTTGGCAACTTTAACTCACCACTTTTCCCCTCGTAAAATATGGGTGGTCTTGAGGACTATACTGACAATATGCTTGGTTTATTATATTTCATTAATGTTACGGGCTTGGTTGACATTGATCTAACTAGACATTTGTTCACATGGTTGAACCATAGGAAAGGCATGAAACTCATTCAAGTCAGGCTTGATAGGTTTCTCTTCTCTTCTAACTGCGATATAGGGTTCAACTCATTTTTTATGGCTCTCCCCTGAACAATGTCTTACTATAATCTCATCTTACTGGATTGGAAGAAAAGATTGTAGAAGGGACATAACCCTTTATGCTATGTAATCATGTGGAATACCCACCCTGACTTCCATTCTTGCATCAAGAAGTGGTGGGACTCACGTGTGTTGGGGACTCCAATGTATCGTGTGGTCCAAAAACTAAACATTGTCATAAGGAATGTGAAGGGTTGGAACAAATTCACATTTGGAAGCATTTTTTAGTAGAAAAAACAAATCAGTATATAACTGATCTCTATTTAGGAATAAATAGCCATGATGACCTTTTAGTGACAAAACATATAGAAGAGGAAGTCTTAAGATCCAAATGGAAAGGGATCATGTATAGGGAGGAAATCTTCCAGAATCAGAGGTCTAAAATGAAGTGGTTGAAAGAATGAGACTTTTTAATCACTCAACTAGAACACACAAGAACATGAACACCATTTTTAGCCTCAAAGATGAACATAATGAGGTTATTATGGAGGATGTGAAGTTGGGTCTCATGGCCTTAGATTACTTTTTCAAGGCTTTTAGAGATGATAACTGTGTTGTTGATAGAGTTTTTGAAGCCCAACCATTAGTCTGCCTCCCAAGGGCTGTAAATATGGCTGAAAATGCACAGTTCCTTGCCCCGATTACTTAGGAAGAAGTGAGGAATTTTTCCTTCTCTATGGGTACTTTCAAAGCCCCAGGCCCATATGGTTCCCTCTAGCTTTTTATTGAGGAATATTTGTCCCATATGTGATTGCTGCTACTAGATATTTCTTTAGATTGAGAAAACTTCTTAAAGAGTTAAATAACTCATTCATTGCTTTAATCCGTAAGATTAAGGAGCCTCTCTCTCTTCATGAATTTAGGCCGATAAGCCTTTGTAATAACATTTATAAAATATTTTCTAAATTCTTGGTTAACAAGATTAAACCCATACTGGACAACCTCATTAATTGCAACCAAAAAGGTTTTGTTAGTAGGAGGCAGATCATTGACGTTACCATTACTATCCATGAAGTTTTCCACTCTATGGAAATGTAGGCATCCAGGGATGACACTCAAATTGGACATCTACAAAGCATATGGCAGGGTCAAATGGGATTGAACCTTTTCAAAATTCTTGAAAGGTTTTGCTTTGAAAAGAAAGTGATTTCCCTGATCAAGGAATGTGTGATTACTGCCCGTTATTCTATCTCGGTCAATGGCTTACCTATTATACACCAAATTTGCACCTATTAAACTCAAGAGTATAGTGATCTGGTATAACATGGGATTCACTTATAGGTTGTGGGACCTCGCTAAAATTGAAGTTAAACCTCTGGATCCTAGACCGGTTTCTCTTAGATAATCACCTATTTTGCCCTTGAAACTTGAAATAAAACTTGGGAGGAAAAGGGATAGAAGAAAACTGAAAGACAGTAAAGAATGAACTTAATCTATTAGGTGATACACCGGATATGACATGAATCATAACAAAAAATGACTAAGATTTAGTATGAGATCTCTGACTTAAAGAAAGTACAAATTTCTAAATAGGCTTGCAAAAGTGTTTCATTGCAAGGTCTGAGATGAAACTATTTAAGGAAAGAAAAGATTTCACAAAAATAGCTTTCATGAACATAAACACAGACTATGACCTACAAGAAAATATGCACTCCAATAGATAGGTACTGAAATGAGACAAGATAGTAAGGAATGATAAAATTCACAATATTATCTCTATCAATCATTCACAATGTACACGAAAATACAGAAAAGAAAGAGGACTAAAGTATCTCCAAGATTTGTCCAAAACTCAGCCACTGTATTATGCTTTAGAGAGAATTACAGACATGAAAAGCTTGAGGACAAGAAAAGTGTCACATAAAGTTTTACATAGTTCGAACCTCCTTGAGAATTACAGACATATAAAAAAAACTTGAGGACAAAAAGAATGTCATAGAAAGTCCTTTTTTCATAATCCGAAAACCTTTTTCAAAAGTTTTAAAAGTTCCTTTTATAAAAACTCCTCAACCACCAAGGGTTACAAAAGATATTCTTAAAAAAACTAGAAACCCAAAAACGGTCACCTTTGTACATTAATGCACCTTTGAAAATATCCCAAGCGATCAAATATATCTTGGAGACATTTCCCAACATCATAAATTCGATCGGAAAGATCAACCCGATCCATCTACCCTACCTGCAACCTGAAAAATCACACCACCGCCATAAAAACC
Source organism: Thuja plicata (assembly GCA_018584345.1). Classification (NCBI taxonomy): domain Eukaryota; kingdom Viridiplantae; phylum Streptophyta; class Pinopsida; order Cupressales; family Cupressaceae; genus Thuja; species Thuja plicata. The sequence continues at coordinate 315,374 of MU228199.1, read as the reverse complement.
CTGAGAAAAAATTTGAATATTTGAAAAATATGATTCTAACAGCCATAGGTGGCGCAAAACATCTCATCAACGGTTTAGGTTTGAACCTTTATAATTTTTAAAATAGGATTGTTGATCTTACTTAAGTTACCCATGAGCCCAAGCTCTCAAACTGCTACGTGGCAGGAAGGCACAATGCCTTAAAGACTATCTGCCGAGCATCTTCACTTTAAGGCAATGTGTCAACCGCACGATGAACACCAACTAAAATGAGCATTAACTTTAAGCCTTGTCATTGAAACTGCAGGTCCCACTTAACTGGGAAGGACATGTGTCCTTGTGGCGCAATGCCTTGAATGTTATCTTTCATGCATATTTTCTTCAAGGGAAAGCACCAGCCACTGAATTCAATATGATCTAACCGCTCTTTAGCTTCCCTTTTACTTCAGCGTGGCCCCACCATAGATACGTGGCATAACAATGTGATGCCTTAAAGAATAAATATATAGCATCTTTCGATCAAGGGATCACACCAATCGTAGGATCAACAGAGATGTGTTTGATCTATACCTTGTCTTATGCTTGACTACTTTACACGTGGAGATTGGGCGCAATGCCTTGACGGGTAAAAAACTAGCATCTTGCGATCAAGGGATCGCGACAACTGTTGATGAAAACTTAACCCCTCTAAACAATAACTTTGCTCGCATCGCTGATAAAAAAAGGACACTTATCACCCAGGGGCAATGCCTTGATGAGAAAATTGAGATGATCTTGATCTTTGAGGCTTTGTGCCTACCATTGGATGGAACAACTTGACCGCACGTTACCCACTCTGAGCCTTTTTTCTACGCAGGCCCCACTATCCACGTGTCAAATGGTCGCAATACTGCAATGAATCTTTAGTGCTTGATCTTTGCATTGAGGCATCGCAATGAATGTCCGATTGATTCCTTCCAGCCCAGTTGCCAATGTCATACTCCACTACAAGCCTCACCCACTGCGGACACACGTGGAGAAAATATGATTCCTTAAAGAATCCCTACTACTTGATCTGGCTATTAAGGCATCACAACGAGCGTCAGATGAAGAAGAATCTTGTTTTCCGCCTGGGGTAAATAAAGCGTCACTGGAACTAGTAGAATAAACTTAGGAAAATAAGTCCAGCTAGGAAAATAAGGAACATTGGCCCCGCTTGACGGTAACTTATAACACATGGTGAAATATAAACTTAAGTGGCTTAAAAAAAGCAACTTCATTTGATAACAACCACGAAAGACCTAGGGTTCAAGGGTTTTGCATGAAAATGAAACAAGGGTTTTCCAACTAGGCCTAGAAACATTCAGAGAAACAAGACAAGGACCTCAGAGCCATGGGTAGATTCCTTATAAGCTGGGATCATCCCTTGTGGGAGCCACATTTACCTCACTTATAGACCAAAAGAGCATAGGATAGGAAATTTTGGGTAACAGTTTTGATGATTTAGGCTGAATTCTGCCTGCTATACATATGAAAAATAGTGGCCTTTGACATTTCTTTGGGCATTGAGTCACAAGAAGTACAAAACTCAGAACTCGGGGAAACATGAGGACTGAGAAAATAGGAGAAAAAAAATAGGAAACAAACAAACTGAAACAAGGAAATGAGACCTGAAAGAAAACATACAACAAATGATTGTGCAACAACACTTAGAGGAAAAGCAGGGAAACAAACTGAAAATCAGAGCACAAGCAGAAAAAACAAACTACTTACAGGGCAGGACAAACCTCAAAACAAGGTTTGAGGTGAAAACCATTGACTGGTATTAGCAAGCTTTCTCCTTCAAGCGTTGAGAGCTGAAAAGCATTATGCTCCTTGGATTCTATGATCACAAATGGGCCTCCCCAAAATGAATCAAATTTAGTATGCCTACTAGGTCTGCTCTTGAATTCGTCCCACTTGAGGACTATGTATCCAACATTAAAGTTCCTCGATCTTTCTCTTTTGTCAAAACTTCTCTTGGTCTACATCTCCTCAAACTCCATAGTTTTTATAGCTTTACATATATTCTCTTCTAACTCCATAAACTGAGCATAATGTACCTACAAAGGATCTCCCTCTTCAAAGAGAACAAGTTGGGTAGAAAGGTTTAAAGATGGTAATTCAGTTGAAATAGATAGATTAGCCTCTTTACCATAAACTAGCATGTAGGGGGAGTTCCCTTTTATCTTTTTGCGAGTAATCCTACCCATCCATAGGGAGGACTTCAAATTGTAGTGCCAATATCTCTGATTATCTTGTAAAGTCCTTTTGATTATTCTGATTAGATTCTTGTTGGTGGGCTCTGCCAACCCATTACCCCGAGGGTAATAATTTGAACTAGTACTGAGATAAATACCATGTCAAGTTGCCCAGTTAATGACCCTCAATCCTGTGAAAGCAAGTGCGTTATCAGATATTATAGAATCAGGAATCCCAAACCTGTGAATAATATCATCATAAAAATTTAAGACAACAGTCTCATTAGCCTCCTTCAATGCAGTGACCTTTGTCCAACGAGTGAAATAATCAGTTGCAGTGATTATCCATTTGTGTCCTGCACTAGATGGGGAGCTAATTGAGCCTATGAAGTTAATTCCCCATTTTATAAATGGTTGCTCCATCTTGATTGTTTGTAGAGGTAGAGCTGGAAGCCTTTATTTCCCTACAAGCATGGCACATTTCATGCATTTCCTAACATAGACATGAATGTCCTTAAAAATAGATGGCCAATAGTATCCAACCCTCATGATTTTGAAAGTAGCGGTCCTAGGAGAGAAATGACATCCAGAAGGTCCATCATGAAACTCATATAAAACATCTTCTATCTATTTTGAATCAATGCACCTAAGAAGGACACCACTATGATATTTTCTAAAAAGAACATTGTTTATTAGCAGAAAAGGAATAGACTGCAACCTATAATACCTTCTCCTTGATGAATCCAAGCTTGTAGGACACTCACTTGTTTCCAAAAAAGGGACCATATCTGGAAACCAACTTGCTGTCCTATCTTTTTTTATGATCTTCTGTTGCATGTATAACTAGGGATGAATCCATCTATTTTTTATCTTTTAAAGCTTCATCACCAGTCATTCTTCACAAAGACCCCTACCTTTGACTAGCTTGGTAACCTAAATGTCTGCATCATATTCCATGACTCTAGTTATCCAACCAGCTCTCTTCTCATTTAAGTCTCTACTAAGCAAGAACTCTGACACTTGGATGTGTGACTTTTAGATGTACCTTATTATGGGTTGATAAGTGCCTGAACTTCTTGAGGCTCTTCACAACAACAAGAATATGTTTTTGTACAAAAGAATACCTTTGTTCATATTCCTCTAAGACTTTGCTAAAGAAAGCAATGGGCTGCTCTAATCGTTCTGAGTTTTGTTGAGTTAGCAGTGAAGAGATGACCTCAAAGACCCCATAAGCATATAGAATGAAATCCTTTCTGAAATTAGGATTTAGTAAGACAGGAGCCTCTGTCAAAGCTTCCTTAATGGCTTGGAAACTGTTCCTCCCTTCTCTGCTCCAATTGAAAACTGTATTATTCTTCAACATAGCTGTTAGAGGTTTCAAAAGATTTGCAATGTTAGGAAATAAATTCCTAACAAAATTAATTCTACCTATAAAGGATTGTAGAATCTTCTTATGGTGTGGTAAGGGTAGCTCTAAAATGGCTGTAACTCTTTCAGGATCCACTGTGATACCTTATTTGGAAACAATATAGCCTAACAATTTCCCTTCATGCACTGCAAACACACACTTATTGGGGTTGAGAGAGATTCCAAATTCCCTTCACCTTTCAAAGATTTTCCTTAAGTGCTTAATATGACCATCTGCATGCTTAGAGTAGATAATAATTTCATCCAGGTACACTAGTACAAACTTATACATGAGGCTCTTGAAAGCCATGTCCATAGCCTTTTGAAAAGTTGCACCTGCATTTGATAAACCAAAAGGCATCTTTTGATAAGCCATGATTCCCCATTTGGTTGTGAATGCAGTGTTAAATTGATCTTCTTTATTGACTAGGATCTGACTATATCCTGAATAACCATCTAGCAATGAGAAATGCTCAGAAGCAGAGACACACTGCAGAATTTGTTCCATGGATGGTAAAGGGTGGCGATCTTTCAAGGATGCCCTATTTAGGTCCCTAAAGTCAACACACAACCTCAATTCTCCATTATATTTCCTTACATGAACAAGATTGGACACCCAACTAGTATGCTTGATGGGATATATGATGCCACTCTCAATTAGTTTAAGAACCTCTTTATGCATGAGTGGCTCTAGCTTGGGGTTAACAGGCCTTTGCTTTTGCCTGACTAGTTTAGCATTAGTCTCCAGTCCTATGGTATGTTGAGAAAGTGCTGGATCAAAACCTTTCAGATCTTCATATTTCCAAGAAAAAACATCACTAAATTCTTGAAACAAATGGATGTAAGACTGCTTCTTTGAATTTGTGCTTACCTTTCCAAATTTTAAACTTTTACTTGGTTCAAGCTCCAAATCAGTATAATGCTCTTGTTGAACTAGCAAGCTAGCTTTGTTCTTTCTGGCTTGATCATCTATGCTGAATACTGATTCCAAGGTTACAAGACCTTTAGGAAATGTATTAGACTTAAGCTTCATGACTTGATCATCATAGTTTTGCTTCAACCTATGCTAATTATGCACTGAAAAAATGTCCTCTTCAAGCAAGAATTGCAGGATTTGCTCATCACTTTCAAACACTTTCCAATTGACATTATTATCAGGGATGGAAGGCCTAACAATAATCTTAACATGCTGTTGACCACTTTCCACCAAAATTTTATTAGAGATATCAAACTGAGATCCAACGATAGCTAACCTATCTGCATGTTGATTCAGTTTCCTAGGAATTATAATTACATTAAAATCATGAACATCCTCAATGCCATCCCACACCCTATGCTTGTAAGCTTTAAAGTATCATTCTTAGTTGCACTTATCCCGTTTACTTGGTTAATAATTAATTCACTATCACCATGAACCTTCAGAGCCCTGATACCTCTTTTCCTGGCCCAATCTAGTCCATTGATCACACTTTCATACTCAACAGTATTGCTTGTACAAGAAAAACTAAATCTAAAAGCTGCATAGTATTTCTCACCTTTAGGAGAGACAAACATTGCACCACCACTAGAACCATGTTTTCTTCTAGCACCATCAAAGAGAAAATCCCAAAATTCATTTATTTTCTGTGATGTTTCACTGGTTTCATTGAAAAGATCTGGCATTGTGAGACCAGTTTCTTGGAGAATGTAGTTCCCTAAACTAGCATCCCAGGTAACACTAGCCTGAGCCTCTGTAGTATTTCCTATCCCCCACTCATTTAGGTAGATATCTGGAATGTTTTCTATCTGGGTATTTATTTCCTTGATGTCTGAAACATCATTGTTATCAAATGCAAGGAAGCTTGCATTTAAGACATTGGATACATAAGGTTCTATATGGTGTTTTTATAACAACTCATATTTAATATTCACTTTGGTTCCATATCTAGTATGAAAAAGAATATGAGACCAATCAGAAGAAATGTATCCTCCTATCTTGGTTGTGAATTCTCTTGATAGACATAAGGCAAAAAGAGGAGGGAGATCTATGACATAAATGCCTACAGGGATAGAGAATTTATGACTATCATGAAGGATCAAACTTGCATCTTTGACCACACCTAGTGTGTTCATCTATGAACCATCAAGTTATACCACTCCCTTTTGAAATGGTTCATATTTTAGCTCTAACTGGTCAGCTACGTTCTTAGGCATGACTAAACTTGTGGCTCCACTATCTACCATACAATTGTGTACCAGGAAATTCCTAATTATCAATGATACATAAAAGGGAGGTGGTTTTATGTTCTTACCTTGATCAACATCCGCCTTGGTGTTGCTGCTTTGAACTTTCTTTTCTTGATCATCATTAACCAACATTAACCTCGTAACATCATTAGTAGAATGTTGTGGGATTGCTTCCTCAAACATTGCCTTCTTCAAGATCTTAGGTTGTCCTGGGATAGCCAAGGAATCCCACATGGTCATTGTCACATTCATTTTCTTCATATTGTCCAAAATATTGAATGATGCTTTCGTATGTATTTTCTTGTGTGTTTTTACTATTGTGGGCTCTACATCTTTGTGAAATTGGCTCTCCTTGATTGGAATGATGGGAGGTATTTTCATTATGCCAATAGTTGGTGTATGTGATGATTCTACAGACGTGGTAGTATTTCTCCTCTCTTCTTCTTGTTCCATGTCTGGAGCTCTTGTTTTGGATCGAGTATTATTTGCAATTGAAGATTCACCATTTATAATCTTCTCCTTGCCAATTAAAGAATGCAGTCTCATTAGGTTGTGCATCTTGTTGTGGCACTAACCCACTAAAAGATGCATCCCAATGTGTGTTTGATGCATTTTATATCATGATGGCTTGGTTCATCTTCGAACATGTAGCCTGATTATGTGGATGATTACAGGGAAAACACCATTCATTTTCTACTGCTAGGTTGTTTTGTGTTGGAACCATATCTCCGATTGGATTTGCAGAATTAAGAGGCAATGGGTTGTAAGGATAAAATAGTCTTTGATTTAAATTTTGCCCCAAACCTTGGTAATTTCCCTAGTATGGTGGTCTATTTTGTTGATAGGATTGTCCCTGCCCTTGATAATACTGATTAAGACCTTGATTTTGTTGTTGAAAAGGTGGTCTAACCCCTTGATTTTATCTTTTGATATTGGTCAACTCATTACCAAAGGTCTGCAATAAGCTCTTAATTTTTTGTTGACTAATTTCAATTTCTTGCATTTCTTTGGAAGGGCCTACTTTTAATTCCTTAGTGTTTGAACTATCTTGAGGTGCCATTATAGTAGGTATAGGAGTAAATGGAGGAATGTGTAAAGGAATATAGGGATGAATATCAGGGAAGATAGGCATGAGTGGCCTTGGAGCTATCATACCAGCTTGATTTGACAATTCTATGCCTTAACAACTATATCAAAATCTTGAGGTGGTGAGGTACCTCCCATAGACTGGATCATGGCAAATATATTGCTATTTAAAATTTTCAAGAAATATAGAAAATCATAATCTGCTGAAGGCCTTATAGAAATAGGAATCCTATTCCATGTCTTAAGAAATATGTTATTGAAATTTGTCATCTGTTCTTGAGGGGCTCTTTTGATAGTAGTGAGTTTCTCTACTAGGGACAAATAGTCTGATTTATCTTTGAAATATTTGTTGAGGGAGTCTCCAAGTCTGTCCCATGAATCAATAGAGCCAACTACCAGAGTTCTAAACCACTGTAGGGATTTACCTTTGAAAGAAGCTGCCAACAATTTGGTAGCCACATCTTCTTCGGTGATATGATGTACATTACAGATGGTAGTCACATATCTGATGTGCTCATATGTTGTGGTTTGGCTTTCACCTGTGAAATCAGGTAAGATTTTTAATGCTACTAAAGGTACTTCATGGTGTTGGGCAAAATTTAATGGGCTACCCTGATTGAAGGGTACAAATGTAAATTTTCTTGCCATTGTAGGGATTGATATTTTCTAAATAACAGTTGTATGGGTTGCACTTGAACTTGTATTGGTGGATGAGAAAGTACCTTGAAACACAGAACTTGTATCTCTTGCAACAAAGAAAGATGGAGGATTAGAATTACTAGTAGGTGAAGATGAATATCCTAAAAACTCCTTGCTTAAAGACCTTCCTCTCCTTCTTGTATGAAATAACAATGGTCTTTCTTCCACAACAAGAGGTGTAGACTGCACTCTCCTTGTAGGGGGTGTCCTTTGGGATGCTCTCCCTTTTCTTTTTGTTGGAGACAACTGCAAAAATTCAGAAGGTTTTGAGCTCTTGTTTCTATCTTTCTCATAAACCTTAGTAGGACTGGATATTCCTTGTTCTAAACACCAGTTGAGTCGCCAGATATGCCTCAAAAAACCACTTTTAGGTTAGTACTATGCAATCAACATATCAGAGACAACATAGCTTTAAAAGATGAACTTCTTTTGTGTCCCACCGGGCATGCCAAAACTGTTATACACCAAATTTGCACCCTACTAAACTCTAGAGTCTAGTGATATAGTATAACATGGGATTCACTTCTAGGTTGTGGGACCTTGCTAAAATTGAAGTAAAACCTCCAGATTCTAGGCCAATTTCTCTTGGATAATCACCTATTTTTCTCTTGAAACTTGAAATAAAACTTGGGAGGAAAAGGGATAGAAGAATACTGAAACACAGTAAAGAAAGAACTTAATCTATTAGGTGATACACCGAATATGACGTGAATCATAACAAAAAATGGCTAAGAGTTAGTATGAAATCTCTGACTTAAAGCAAGTACAACTTTTTGAATAGGCTTGCAAAAGATTTTCATAGCAAGGTCTGAGATGAAACTATTTAAGGAAAGAAAATATTTCACAAAAATATCTTTCATGAACTTAAAAAAAGACTATGACCTGTAAGAAAACATTCACTCCAGCAGATAGGTACTAAAATGAGACAAGACAAAAAGGAATGATAAAATTCACAAGATTATCTCTATCAATCATTCACAATGTATGTTAGAGCTTTTTCTTGCAGAATCAAAACAAATAAATAACTAACCAACTCTATAACTCCCAACCCCTGATTCTAAACAAGATACAGTCTAATTTATGAGGATGAATCCTCCTTCTACTTTGAGCTCCACAAACTCAGGTGGGTGCACCTTAAAAATATTACTCCTCAGTAACTATAACAGTGGATTAGGGGTCACACTGATTTACCTATTGCCTCTTACTACATCAACTAATAAAATAAGATAATTATGACCAATTTTACAAAAATATTAATAAGCCAAACCATGAACATGACAATAGAAAAATTAGTGAAATAAGGATTCTCATCCTTCTTCTTTTTAGACTTCTTTGACTTAGGAAAGATAACCTAGATGATTCTCTCTCTAAGGAATCAACAAGTTGAATTGTATTCTCAAATACAACTACTTAAGCATGTTTATTTTTCTATAAAAGTAAAGTAAATGATTGTTTATCTTGATGTTGATGATGAATAACTGCTAATCAAACCCTAGACTAGTGCCTTATTCTTGGGCAAATAGTCAAATGAGATATAAACTCAAAACAAACTAATTAATGGAAATACAACATATAGTTTAGATAGAGTGCCTTACCAACTACCTTTTCATTCCCACACCTCTGTTATCAAATTCTCACACTAATGTTTAACCCTCTGGAATCACTCACAAGAATTACTCCCTCCTTGAAAGAAACTTATAAGAAATTGCACAATTACCTTATAACTGGTATGTTTAATATGGATTACAAACTAAACATACAAGAGCATAAACATAAACATAAGAAGACAACAAAGATATAGAACAAGAAACTACACTAATTGTATAAATATGCTACTACTTCAATACATTCAAAGACTAAAAGCTTAAAAAACTCAGACAAAATGAGAAGTATGCCTCACAGTTGTATATTTAACCATGCTTACAATTATGTTACATTTTCTATTTATAGAAAACTAGCCATCTTGGAATCCTTAGATTAAGGATGCAACAAGCTTTAGATGGCTAGACCTAACCCTAAAGGTACTAAAGACAAAATTACAATTAGACCTTCAAGCGGTGGAAAGACAAAATAAGGAAAAGACCAAATATGATTTCTAAATATTTGATAGCTGGCACCTTTGTCTATAGATATTCTGGATAACCTCTTATATTTATTGCGAGACCTAGTGACCTCCAATACAGGCTAACTTACACTAGTCTTACTTAATGATTATTCTCCCCATGCTCAGAGATCAGGTGCCAGGTGCCTCTTTACTCTTCATCCAATATATCAAGGTCAATGGTTGCAAGCTTTTTATTCTTGGGATTTGTGCTGACATCCCATTCTACAACCTCTGTCTCTGAAGGCCAATTAAAGCTCTGGATGTTCTGTAATTGTTCCTTTTATCTGTCGCATCTGGCATCTGTGATGAGCTTGACATCTGTTACAAACTTATTGAAGTCTGTTTCTTCTTTAAAAGCCTCATCTAAGGTTTTATTAAACCTATCCATATATAATGCAATATTATCTGTTATAAATGCCTCTTTAATAGACAGTAAGGTATCAAATTCACCTTTCCAATCTGATATTGCTTTGATCTTATTGTCATCTCCCTTTATTGGAGGAATAAATATATTATAGTCTGGTCCAAACATGCTGATTCTGACCTGTATTTGATTTGCCTTGCCTTTGAAGAAAGACAAAGTGGCTCCAATTTTCTCAATCTCTTCTCCTACTTGACAGACAATCTCAGGGAGATCTTCTCTAAGTGGTTGTAAAGCTGCTAATCTTTTAAAAAGTGTTTCCCTTCCAGACCAAGTTCCAAAATAAGGATTCAAAGTCGAAATATGGTTCTTGACCTTTGTTTCTAGGTCAGGTAACTTGCTGAAAGAATTATGCACCAAATCAACTTTGTCCTTTAGGATGTCAATCCTATGCTGCAGAATCTTTCATAAGGCTTCCAAAGCGACTTTGTTCTGATCCTTATTTTCTTGCTCTGTTCCTGTGGACAAATCCTTTGTAGTCTCAGTTTGAGCATCTATAACTTGTTTGGGAGGAGTTAAGATAGCCTTGGGGGCTTCTTGTATCTTTTTATTCAATTCCTCCACTTTTCCTTCTAGTGCCTTGATCTTGGTCAAGCATAATTCTCTATCCTTCACAAAAACACTTGATTCAACAAAAAGCTTCTAAAATCTTTTTGACATTTGCTCTTCTTTGGCTTCATTTAGGTGTGCAAAATGTGTGAGAGCCCGAGATTTCTCTAAATCACCAGTATTGTGGATAGACCAAATGATATTATCCCCATCTTGTTTTTCTTGCACATTGATTAGAGAAGGTTTTTGTGTTTTAGGTGCAAGGGACTACATTGCCAGAGTTTGAGATCATGGATCATATCCACATCCTTTGATCACGTCTCCAATCATTGTCTTAGAAGACAAGTTTGCATCTAGCTGCCTTCTGGTTTGATCAATGATGAAGGCAAAGGCTAGATCCCATCCTTCTACAAGCAACATCCCACTAGACTTGACCAATTGCCTAGCTTCCTCTAGCGTCATTGTTTCGGTCTCAGGGTCATATGCTTACAAAGCCTGCAAAACATGACTTGACACTGCATCACCCTCTGTTAAATGTAATTGGGATCCAATTTGCTATTGTTTTACCCAAATTAGGAAATCTTTGAACTCTTTAGTTTTGATGAAATTTTCATCACTCAAGAACTATTCTTGTTGTAGCTCCCTTTCATCTTGGCATAGTAGGAGGGGTATTTCAATTTCCTCTTGTACATCCTCTCTTACTTTATTTTCTTCTCTTATTGCTTTCTTCAACTAGTGATCATAGGCTCTATTTCTAGTAATTAGGGCACTTATCTTATCCTTTTTCTTCTCCTGCACCTTAACATGGGAAGGGTCTCCTAAATCCAATTTCTGTTTATTTGTAGGAGGTTCATCAGTCACCTCAATTTTGGGCTCCTCTATAAGGTTTACCTCTATTCTATGTCTTGCAAAAGGTGGCTGATCCATGGGAGGGGGGATAGGAACTGCATAATCTCCTTCACCATGTTCATCATACTCTGAAGAAGAGTGTTTTTCTGGACCTCTTTCTTTATCTTCAATCAACTCTTCAAGTTTATTGTACAAAGTATTGTAGGAATCCATCATTTTTGTGAGTCTATGTATGTAGGGCATATCTGGAAAGAAACCCCCAAAGGGAATTCCCTTCTACTTTATCTGTTTCTCAAGGCTTAATAGATCCTGATATTGATCAGCCCTTCTTGCCACTTCATCATCCTCCAGGATGTTTCTGATTAAATCCTCTTCTACACACTCTTCATGTTCCTTAATAGTTGTTATGCTTGGAGTTAGAAGTTTCTTGACACTCTTAATAAAACCCTTTGTATATATATACCTATAAATGACCACACTCATTATGTATTGACTCAACCATTTTTTCACTGAATCTATAACTCTTTTACCAATTATGAAATTCAAAATCTTGAATTGGTTGGGTGTAAATGTACCCAACCTGTGGGGATCCAAGTACTCCTTATTAGTCCACATTAATTGCCAGATGAATTCTATTGTAGCTATCCTAGGAGCCACATATTTTGTGAGTATATGAGGTGGCTGGGAACATCCATAAACTCCCATTAAAGTAAATTCCTTCTCAAATTAGAAATCTCCCCAATTATGGTCTCCTGGCCATTTGTCCACAAATTGATAAGGTCTAAGAAGTTGTAGTACCTTGGTGGGCAATCTTGTCATATTTGCACCTATCATCTCCAAAATAGGATATGCAATCCAATTATGAAAAGCACAATACTTATTCTCATTGGAGGTGTATTTCCAAACCCTAAGCCACATTTTTACAGGGTTTGGTTTGCCATAGAAAAATACTTTAGGCCTTAAATTCTGTGTGTCCAAGCTGTTAACATTGAAGTAAAACAGAATAATGCATAAATATAGGATTTGGAATTGTACATATATCAATAAACCCTTGATGCATCTTGTCTGTGACATAATGAATGTAGTCATAATCAGTTTTGACATGTGAATTTTGTAGATCCAAGATGATCATCAGAATATCTACAGTCAATCTCTCAGGGTCCCCATCTACTCCCAAAACTTTACACAGCCCATAAGAAATGTACTTCATGTAGAAGCTTAAATATTTGTAAAAATAAGGTGCCATGCCTGGTATGACAGCAATATAGTTCCTATTTGACTTAGGTGTATGGGTTTGGATTAACTTGGAAACAATGACAGTTTCTCTGGTATATCTACTCTATAACTCTATCAAATCAATTTATGTAGTACAAGGATGGTATATGTTGAAAGATTTCATGAAAGAGGTCCTATCTAAAGTGACCAGAGCTATTCCATCACTTTTCTTAATGGTTTTGGATAAGGGATCATAAATTTTCTAGCTCAACTAACAAGTCTGTATCTACAAAGATATCAGGGACTATCAACTTCCCTAAACCTAATGTCCATGGGTTTGATATATGAATTGGGCTATCCTTATTACTATGAAAATACTTGGAAAGATGATAACCTAAAACCTTGGAGTCCTAGGATCTCTACAATATGCTAAATCATCAGTAAAGAGTTCATCGTTTACCTTTTTTCCCTGACTGGTTCCAGGCAGTAGAGTCACAAACTCCTCAGAATAGTTTCTCTTTCCCTTCTGGTCAGCTTCTGCTCCTTTACTTTCTCCATTGGTTGAAGCTCCACTCATGGTTTGTTGGCTCATCTTTACTGATTTCTGAATATCTCACTGAGACAATTCTGTTGTGAAAGACAAGCTCTATACTATAAATTGCTCTAAAACTCACACAATTCTCTGCTTCTGAATGCTCTGAAAAATATGCAATTTCTCAGCTTTGCAACTCTGAAAACTTGGTAAACTGGAATGTATGAAAGATATGCCTATTTATCATCAATGCATCAATCAAGCCAAGGATTTGAAAGCTTCATTCAGTCACTTCTATCTTAATTCTGCACACCCTGACATTAATTATTTCCCTATCCATGGCATTTGAAGTTGACAGGTGATCAATTTTGAATATGCCAATTGGGATAGTCATGAGTGCTTTTATCATTTTAAAACCTTATTATATGCGAAACAAGGCTGATATTTGATATGATTGGCTTATTTTATCACAACTCAACAAATCTTATACACGTTGTCAAGATCCCTTCACTTTAATAGGTTAACTCTTTACATCACAACGCGAGAAAAACCCTTTGTAACTTAACCTTATTCTGACCATAGTTCCTTTTCAAGATTGCGCAACTATTTTGTCTCTTAGTCACCAAGAGTTTACCTTAACCTTGGTTTGATCTTGATATTAAACATGCACTGCATGATCTGAATCTTATCACTGGCTCAGATCTTCTCTTATTTAACCCAGCTCTCAGCGTGACTTAACCTTTCTTCCTTTAGAGATCACACGACTTAAGAAATTTGAAGTCGCTGAAGGTTTTGATTAACCATGAGTTTGTTCTGAGATTTCATGGTTACCATACGATCTAAATCACATCAACGGCCTATGCTAAGTCTCTCATTTATCTTATACTTATTGAATCTGTCTAGAGATTACGTGACTACCATTGATCTCATTTTAATCTGACTGCTCGTGCTAAATCTCTTAAGTTTTAACTTTAACTTCAGTTGGTCCCGAGATTACGCGACTGCAAGGTATCTCGAGGTCGCCAGATAAAATTCTTAACCACAAGTTCACCTTGAGACTTCACGCCCACCACAGATCTCTAAATAAATTGAACACGTGTCAGCACCTGAATCATTTTCTCTGAATCGCTGAAAGCCTCATGACTTTTTGACTTTTCTAAGCATTTTAACGATAGTTGTAAGATTTGATCTTAATCTGTAGTTCAAATTTATTTGCATCAAAACTTGACCTATCTCTGTCTAAACATAGTTCATCTAGTGACTTAGCGATTGAGTGAATCTCTAAATCGCTAAAGGTTTCATCTGACTCAGGTTCAATTTATAGATTTATACGCTAGCCCTCTGATCTTTCTTTCATCAACGACTGTCATTAGATCTTGTATTCTTTATGTACTTTATGAAATCCTTCTGAGATCACGTGCCTGCCCTTGATTCTTTCTTAATCCAACAATTTGCGCCAAATCTCAGAAACTTTTACTAATCTGCACTTTTGTCTTGCGATTAAATGCCAACCACAGGATCATCTCAACATCTATGGTTATCACTAGATCTCGTAAGTTTTAACTTAACCCTTGGGTCCTTCTGAGATCTCGCGACTGAATGAATATGATAACATGCTTTAACCTTGATTTTTTTGTAAGACTTCACGACTGAAAGAAACTCAAAATCACCATACAATTTCTTAACTCAGGGGTTTCTTTAGAGATTTCACGCCAACCACAGGATCTTAATATGATCAACCATTTGCATTTAATCTCTTAAACTTTTAATGAATATTCTTTTCTTTTTGAGATAATGCGACCAAGGCTTTACGCTGAGTCTCCAAACAAAAAGGAATATTCAGACATGGTTAGGAGATTAAGTGACTAACTTAAAAACATGTAAAAGGGCACATGACTTAAGTGACTTGAAATGCATGAAAAAGGTAATTGCAAATTAGAAACCGATTATGAAGAACTAGGGTTTTTGCTCAACAAGGATGAAAAATGACTTAAGGCTTAGGTTTTTACATATCTTATTGAGTTCATTGCTTGGAGATCAACATTTTCAAGGAAAAATTGATAGCACTCTAGATAGGGTTTGAAATCTTAGGTAAGAACATCACTGGGAACCCAAAAATTTAAAAGCAAGATTTAAAAACTGGAAATATACCCAACAATGTACATGAAAATGCAGAAAAGAAAGAGGAATAATGTAACTCAAAGGTTTGTCCAAAACTCAGCCACTGTATTATGCTTCAGAGAGAATTAGAAACATGAAAATATTGAGGATAGGAAAAATGTCACCAAAAAGTTTTACATAGTCTGAACCTCCTTGAGAATTACAGACATATAAATAAACTTGAGGATAGAAAGAATGTCACAGAAAGTCCCTTTTTCATAATCCGAAAACTTTTTTCAAAAGTTTCAATACTTCCTTTTATACAAACTCCTCAACCACCAAAGCTTGGGAGTTGATCTATAATAAATGCAGACCAGATCCGATAAACTTAGGGTTACAAAAGATATTCTTAAAACAAACAAAAACCATAAAATGGTCACCTCTGTACATTAATGCACCTTTGGAATATCCCTAGCGATCAGATATATCTTGGAGACATCTCCCAACATCATAAATTTGACCGGAAAGATTAGCCTGATCCATATACCCTACCTGAAACCTAAAAAATCATGCCATTGCCATGAAAACCCTGAGAAAAGATTTGAATATGTGAAAAATCTGATTGTAATGGCCATAGGTGGCACAGAACATCTCATCAACATCTCAGATTTGAACCTTTATCATTTTTAAAATAGGACCATCGATCTTACTTAAGTTACCCGCGAGCCAAAGATCTCAAACTACTACGTGGAAGACATGCACAACGCCTTAAAGACTATCCACTAATCATCTTCGATTTAAGATAATGCGCCAACCGCACAATGAACACCAAATAAAACAATCATTAAATTTAACCCTTTTAATTTGAGTTGCAAGTCCCACTTAACCAGGAAGGGCACGTGTCGTCGTGACGCAATGCCTTGAACGCTATCTTTCATGCATCTCTTCTTCAAGGGAAAGCGCTAGCCACTAGATTCAATATGATCTAACTGCTCTTTAACTTCCCTTTGACTTTAGCCTGACCCCACCATAGATACATGGCACAATGATGCAATGCCTTAAAGAGTAAATATATAGCATCTTGTGATCAAGGGATCACGCCAACCGTCAGATCAACAAAGATGTCTTCGATCTTTACCTTGTCTTATGCTCGACCACTTTACACATGGCGATCGAGCGTACTACCTTGATGGGTAAAAAAATAGCATCCTGCAATTAAGGGATCGCGACAGCCGTTGATGAAAACTTAACCCGTCTGAACAATAACTTTGCCCGCATCTTTGATCACAGAAGGACACTTGTTGCCGAGGTGAAATGCCTTGATGATAAAATTGAGATGATCTTGATCTTTGAGGCTTTGTGCCTACCGTCAGATGAAACAACTTGACCACACCTTACCCACTCTAAGCCTTTTTTCTATGCAGATCCCACTGTCCATGTGTCAAATGGTCACGATGCCTCAATGAATCTTTAGTGCTTGATCTTTTCATTGAGGCATTGCGATGACCATCTGATTGATTCCTTCCTGTGCAACTGCCAACGTCATACTCCACTCCAAGCCTGGCCTGCCACAGACACATGTCAACAAAGTGTGATGCCTTAAAGAATCCCTATTGCTTGATCTGTCTATTAAGGCATCACAACGAGCGTCAAATGAAGAAGAATCTTGTTTTTCACCTGGGGTAAATAAAGCATCACATGACTTAGGAGAATAAACTTAGGAAAATAAGTCCCATTAGGAAAACAAGGAACATTGGCCCCGCTTGACGGTAACTTAAAATACATGAGAAAAAAGGAACGTAAGTTGCTACAAAAAAAGCAACTTCATTTTATAACAACCATGAAATACCTAGGGTTTAAGGGTTTTGCACGAAAATGAAATAAGGGTTTTCCAACCAGGCCTGGGAACATTTGCAAAAACAAGATAAGGACCTCAGAGCCATGGGTAGATTCCTTACAAGCTGGGCTCAACCCTTGTGGGAGCCACATTTACCCCACTTGCAGACCAAAAGAGCATAGGATAGGAAATTTTGGGTAACAGTCTCCAGGGTATTTTTTAGTGCTACTAGAGGTATTAGACAAGGTGATACCCTATCCCCATACCTGTTTATTATATTAAAAAAATTTTGAGGGAGAAACTTCTTGTAGATGATAAATGAGAATAAACTCCTTGGGGTGTGTCTCGCTTCCTCTCCGCCCCTTGTTTTCCTACAATAGTTTGTTGATGACACAATCCTTTTTGGTATTGCTTTGGTGCTTGAAGCTAGAGGTTGGAAATGCTTCCTCAGCCAATATGCTTTTATGTTAGGACAAAAAATCAATTATGTCAAAAGAAAATTTTATTTCTTCAACACCTTTGATAGTATCCAAAACAAAATTAGTTATATTCTTGTTTGTCAAAGTGCAAATCTCCTTGATACTTATATTGGGTTTCTACTCACACTAAAAGAGGTCTCTAACTTTTTTTGGAACTCTATGCTTGAGAATACACATTGTAAGTAGGCCAAATGGAAAGGGAAACTTCTTAGTATTGTTGGTAAATTGCAGATCCTAAATAATTTTATACAAGGGATCCCTATTTACTTTCTCTCTCTTTTGAATCTCGAATTCTTTAGTTGAATAACATGAGAGAATTCAGAGAAACTTCCTTTGGTCAAGAATGGAGGAAAAGAAGAGGATGACACTGGTCAATTGGGACTCTATTTTCCAGCCAAAGATAATGGGAGTACTGGGCATCAAAATTTTTTCTCATCTTAACAAATCCCATTTTACAAAGGTTGGATGGAACCTTACTATGCATAAAGCCACTTGGTGTGACATCATGTCTAAAAAATACCTAAATAAGGAAAGGTTGTACCGCTTCCTTAATATGCAAGGGCTCCCCAACGAGTCTAGGATATGGATAACATCCTTAATTACATAAATTTGCTTCAACAAGGCTTAAAATGGATGGTTGGTGATGGCTAGATGATTCATTTCTAGAATAATCACTAGTAAAATTGTCCCCTATTTTCGACGAAAATTGGTCGAATTATCTATGTAGATTGGTAGAAAGACCCACAAATTGCTTTGTCGGTATTTTTATCGTTGAAAGATCGACACATTCTTGTTAATGTAAAAATTTATACACAAACTTGGTCAAAATTAGCATGTTCAAACATCTACATTATTTGTCAAAACTTTGACCAACGTTCGTCAAAATGTTCAAAAAGTTTTGACCAAATGTAGTCAAAATATTTGACCCATCCGACTAGGATGCCAAACCCACGATGCAAGATTTTGACACAGAATGGTCAAAACATTTCAACCAAACTCTTTCTATTTTGACCAGGATGCCAAACCCACGACGCAAGATTTCGACACATAATGGTCAAAATATTTCGACTAAACTCTTTCTGTTTTGACCAATGAATGTCAAAATTTCAACGAAAATTGAATTTAAAAAAAAAAAAAATTCTGAAACCAAATAGCCTCAGTTTTGGTACTCGGCTTCAATAGAAGTTTTTGATTATGGTAAAAGCAGGTTTTGAAGGGAATCCCGAAACCCTTTAACAAAGCATAGAAAGGAAAGGCAAAAAATCCCAAAGAGCAACAGACTGCCCCAAGGAGGGGAGCGGTCTACAGAGGGTCAAAACCCAGATTTTGCAATAATTACAAACAAGACAAAAAACAAAAGAGACGCTGGAAGGAAAACAGAAAGAAAGACCGCCAGCACCAAAGTCAGAGCAAAGGCTTCAATAGAAGTTGGACCAATAACAAATTGCTTCTTTCTCTCTAACAAACAAGTCTTGAACCAAGTGAGAAGCTATAAGTTCATGAATTCAACTTATAGCTTCTCACTTGGTTCAAGACTTGTTTGTTAGAGAGCAAGAAGCAATTTGGTATTGGTCCATCTTCTATTGAAGTCGAGTACCAAAACTGAGGCTATTTGGTTTCAGAATTTTCTCATTGAGTTTGGTATTCAATCTAAACAACCATCAATCATATTTTGAGACAATCAATGTGCTACTCAAATCTCATGTATCCCAATCCATCATCAAAGGACCAAGCATATTGACATCCAGATACACTACATTGGGGATCTCATTCATGGACAAGTCATCAGTCTACTATTGGCCAACATCCAAGCAAGTTGCCAATATTTTTACCAAAACCTTCACGTAAAGAAAGTATTCTTATTTGTTAAATTTGTTGGGGGTGTGGGAGGCTTCATATTGTGGGGGGCATACCTGGTCTTTCCTTACTCTCGAGGTCCTTTCTCTCTCCATTTGGAGGGAGAGGGGTCAAAGCTATTCTAATATTGTTTTATTAATAAATTTAAACAAACAACCATCCACAGGT
>MU228199.1:244090-269709 GCA_018584345.1 Thuja plicata | reverse complement strand
CTTGAACCTTTTTGCTTCTTGACAAAATCTTGATTAGAGCTTTTTGCACTTAGAAGACTTAGAGAAAATGAGAGAGAGAGACTTCCTTTTATATGAAATTAGGGCACAATATTCTAAGGAGGCCGACATAGGATAATTAAATTCTAATTAGACCCATGCCCCTAGAAAAGGACCTATATTAAATATAATTTAGGATTCAATGCTTCAGAACCTGAAACAACCGACCCGGAAGTGGGAAAACTAAATTTTTGATGAATATTATGTCCATTTTTAGGTCAATATGCATTGCTCATTGAATATTAGCTTGTTCTAAACTAAATATTTCATGCTAGGTTGTTTATGTCATTGGTATTTAGCATAAATATGAGGGCTTTTATGTTACATGCTACACTCATCCTATTTAGAAAGAAATAAGTCAAAGTTATGGTTTATATGCTCATTAACCCTTATTTTTCACTAACAAAATGACTTATTGAAGTGTTGTGTTGCAGATAACAGGTGCACAAATATACACACACATTTATGGCGCCCAAATTTTCACTCGTGAAGAGAAGAACCAGGAACAAATATACAAATATACATATATTTTGCATTCATGAAGAGAAGAACTAGGAAAATACAAAAATAAAGCATCCATGTATTGCTTTTTTACTTTTTTTATCTTAAGTGCATCTATACATCTATATTGCATGAAAGAGAAAATCGAAAAGAAACATACATTTGCATTTTCACATAAGTATCATTTAAAACATATTTATATCATTAATCACATCTAAATTAAAAAAATGATGTATAACATCTAACTCATCAAGAGACCAAGATATCATCACATGTGCAAAATACATCTACCACATCTATCAAAATAAAAGGAAATCACAACACATGTCAGAATCAGGAAGCTGCATAAGATATATATATCAAAACATGGTACAAATCAAAATATGGAATAGTATGCATAAAGAGTATCCGAGTATCAGTGAGCCAAAATGAATTAGATATACATGTATGAATGTCATATACAAAAAGAGGGGATCTTAGCAGGATCCAGATACACAAATGTAAGATCAAGATATACATATAAATGATATAAATATCAACTCTGCCCTGCCCCCTCTCCCTAATCAGGAGGAGGAGGAGGAGGTTGTACAAACAGAGCCACTGGAGGTGGCATGGCCCCCTCTAATTGCTGAGTCACTCATGAAAAAGAAGGATCTCTCTGGCCCTCGGGAATTGCTGCATGATACAAGGCATAATAATAAGTAGCCCTCTGCCCCTGATGAACCACTATCCGAGCATGTGCATCTCTCTCAGCTCTGAGCATCTCACCCTGCCTGTCCCTCTCTACTCTCAACCGCTCAAGCTGTATATCCCTGTCCGCCAGTAAGGCATCGGTAGTAGTAACTCGGGCCTCCAATGCTATGATCCTAGCTCAGAGCTACTCCCTCTCCTACTCACATCTAGACAGATGATCTCCGTCTCTACCTATATCCTTCTCCTGGGACCTATCCTGTCCTCTATTTGGTGGTCTATCCTATGACCCCTAACGCCTGTGTCACTACTACTCTCCTCTAAGAAAAGGGCCAGTATCTCTCTGAGGAGCCAAAAATCTAAACCTCTGGCGCCTACCCTGCCTGTTGCCACTAGCTCCACCTATATCGACAACCTCACCACCATGTCATCTATCATCTCCATCAGGACAATCATCGGGAGGAGGACGCCTGCCATCTCTACCATCCCTACCACCATCGCGACCTCCATGCCTGCCATCTCTACCATCCCTACCACCATCACGACCTCCATGCCTGCCGGGAGCCCTGTCTCTCTGTGCACCGCCCCTACCTCTGGCTGGTCGATCATCAAGATCATAGTCTAAGGGCTCCTCTATGCGAGGAATGATATCCTTAGGAACAGTGAACTAAGGAAAGGGGTACTGAAGCCTCTCAGCAGCATATCCATCTGACACACCTGCATCAGCTACATCATGACAGAGATCCCAGTCTACTGCCACCATGTCATAGATCTCCTGGTGAGTCATATCATACTGTAACTGTGGCCCCCATAATGGTGTCTCATCTTTGGTCTGGGCATATACAACAATATCCTCTGTCCTGCCCTGCCGACGACCATACTGCCTCAACACTTTGGTGATCACGAACCGCTCTATAATATATCTAGTCCTGCCAATAAGAGATCGGCTCTGACATAAGTAAGGTACTTGCCATGAATCTGAGGTCCACACCTCCCAATCTAAATATGGCCGCCACACGACCTCTATCATATCATCAAACAGGCAGTGCCAATACTCAACCTTGCCCAGATGGGGCTGCTGAAGAAGACCTGCATACATATAAACATATGTCTTCTCTGGTGTCCTCTGTCTGTCTACAATCAACCGTGTCATGGGGATATGATCCCAGGACCAGATTTGGAGAATAAGAATGCCTACGGTCATACTCTGAGTATAGTGGTATACTATCTCATACAACTCTCTATACATGTGGGCTAAGATATAGCTGCCCCATGCAAATCTCTGACGGTGGGTAACCATCTGCTCTATCATATCTACCTAGCCGACCATAAATCCATGCTGGCCCCTATCTAGCATAAGGGTGCCACCTACCAAACCTACTAAGTACATAGATAATCAATCATAATGATCGATCATATAGTCCCATGACAGATATCTCTGATCTATGGTGTCATCATGGAAATATCTCCGCACAACACTAATGGCCACGGCCGCCATCGACTTGAATCGTACCTCATGCCCGATCATCGACACCTAAAGTATCTGCTAGACATCCTCTAAAGTCACTATAATCTCACTAGTCAGAAAATGAAAGGTGTTGCGCTCTGAGTGCCATCTCTTAGCCAGAGCAGTCAACAATCGACGGTTTATCGTGATTAATATAGATGTATGGATGCACTTAAAATAAAAAGTAAAAATGCAATAAATGGATGCTTTATTTTGGATTTTCCTGGTTCTTCTCTTCATAAATGCAAACTTGGCCTCATTTTCTAACACTTTTTCACTAATTTGCATAACCAAAATTTTGTTACAGGCTCATTTTGACCATTTTGGATCGCATCCGGGATATGCCATCGTACCGCAGAAAATGAGGCTCACATCCGGGATTTCCCAAATTATTTTTAGTTCAGGCTTGCATCTGGTAAGCATGGAATTGTATCTGGTAAGGAAGCTCGCGTACAGTATGCTACATCACATTCAGTAAAATTTCAGGCTCGCGTCTGGTTAGAAAGTTTGTGCATTTCATTTGCCTAACTCTAATATTTTGACAAGTTGTGTTTTTGGCATCTTGCAGCCTAACAAGTGTTTGCAGGTTATTCTTGAAGGTTTTTGTGGGAGTTTACATAAATGACACTAACTTGGTTTTTCAGATTACCCAACCCCCCATCTTGACTTCTATTTTACTTGCTTTCCAAATTAAGATACATATTCCAATCTATCACTAAACTGACTAGAGGATTATGCTCTTTTCCTTTTAAGAAAAATCAGAAACTCATACATCAGTTTATGGATTGAATGAAATTTGGAGTTAACTGAACAAGAAAACACATCGTTTAATTCAATTTGGACCAGTAAATGAACAACACAACTCACTAAATATTGCGGTTCAATGGACAAATACATCGTATAATTTCTTTTTGGATTCAAAAATTGGACAATCAAAGCACTAAATATGTGGGATCAAAGAACAAGTTCAATCGTTTAATTCAATTTGGATTAGTAATTGGACAAGCAACTCACTAAATTTTGTGGCTAATTGAACAAGGCAACTTTCCTTTTCAAGCATCCTATATTTCTTAAATAGGAACAAACTAAATCGAGCTCAACATAGCTTGAATGAATGAACTTTGCTTTAAGTGTTTTGGGAGAAAACGGTTTAGATTAGGAGAGTATGCTCTTCTTCTTCAGAAGAATAAAAAATCTAGACATCCAAAGCTCGCCAATCCTGGTTACATATATTTAAATAGTAGAGGGCCTGTCGGTTGAGGAAAAAATCTTCCGAGAATGACCTAAGTGAGGACAGGTTTTACGCCAACCCTTCCAACTCACTATAAATAATTTCTTCCTCGTAGGCTAAAGCCTCAGAAGACAGAGCCGATTTTGTTCATAGAATTTTGACATTATTCCTTGAACATATTTGGGTATATGTAGAGCGGAGCCGCTTGAATCTTGCTTGCTAGACTACATATATTCGAGTACTCATAGGGCTATACGTCTAAATTTTGCCTTGTGCAATTCTATGGGGGACGGTTTCAAACAGATTGCCCAATAATCTACAACAACTTCAACTGAAAGAATTTTTGATTCATCCCCGAAAGGGTGATAATCTTTGTGCAAGGAAAAAATTAATTTCCCCAAGACACTCATCATATTGTTCCCTCACTTGCGTTTGGAGTCGGCTAATACAACATCATAACTAGAGCCATTGCCTGCTTGGTGATGGTTGTATTCTGATTAGCATTTGAGTGTGTATCTGAGTCAGTGAGCAAAGATTTTCATCCTCCACCTAGAGAATAGGAAAAGATGAGTGTTTGTTTCACCCTCCTAAACAATGCAAAACTGTTTGATGTGTTCAAAAGATCATTAAAAAGATAAGCTCCTCAAAACAATCAAAAAATTTCAAGCCCTGGAGTACAAGTTTTTTTTACACATTACGACACCTCCTAACGCAATTTGGAAACAAGCAACTTCACGCACTTTGAAAATAAACTTTTTAGAACTGACCAAAATTGACAAAGACATCATATTCGGTATACTGGCTCGTATTTGGTCAGCACATGGTCGCATCCAGATTCTAGGCTTGCATTCGGTATCATCAAAGGCTCGCATCTGGTAGCTCGCATTCATGACAGTGGGTACTTGTAGAATTTTTTCTTAGAAAGTCTTAGTTGATTAGGATACCCTTTTAGCTCTTTAGTTGGTTCCTGTTGTCTCTTTTGGTCTCCCTGTTGTAATTTCAATACACTTTCGAAACATCCACCTTGCGTGCCTAGTCAGTCCTTCACGATCAGTTCAATATGTGTGGTCTACCCGCTTTCTACCAACAACTTGGTTCCCAGCTCACTATCAGGGCATTCTAACCCTCTAACACTGGAATCATTTGCATCCAACAACAAACTATTACTTTTACCTAGACACACCCACTTGAACAATCTGAAACTCTTACTTGCACTATTGGGAAACGTTGAAAAAAGTTGAGGAACAACTTCATGGTTAACACAAGATGCAACAAGTACACGTCTAAAGGATAGGAAGTGCCTCCTAAAACACCACACTTTCAAGGAGAAACTTCTCATAGTTCCCTTCTCGATCTAGATACCCCTCAAATGGATATCGACACTCATAGATGGAGTGAGGCTTTTGAGGACTATAACAATGGAAAACACCAAAAACCCGAAGATACTGATGAAGAGGAAGAACCCAAGTTTGAATGTCCTTTGTTTGAATCCGGCAGTGAGGATGAAATCACTAAAGATGAATATGAAAAACTCAAACAAAGCAAGAGGTTCCACCGAATAATGGAAAGAATGATTGATGAGGATAAAGAAAAGTACTTCCTCCATTTAGCTTCCATGGACGTCAAATTGCCTAAAGATTACGATGAAGAATAGCTCAAAGAAAAGGAGGTACCAAATCCAATATCCATTCTCACCAAACAACTCAATTTGATGCAAACAAAGCTCATGAATCTCAAACATGAGAAGGAGAAACCTAAAAAAAAATACTCTTTGGACACCAGTTGTCCATTCCCTTTTGACAAGAGTATCACTATGGTCCCATTTCCTCCCAACTTGGCAAGACCAAAGTACAAAAAGTACATGGGAGAAACTGACCCACATGACCATGTGAGAAAATTTTGTGCTCTTAGCATAGAATACATGCACGAACCTACATACCTCATGCGAATATTTTCAGGAAGTCTTGGAGGTAATTCCATGGAGTGGTTCTCAAAACTGAACCCCAAGGTCAATACATTCGAGGAGTTGATCCAACGCTTCATCAAACATTACTCCTACAACATCCAACATGATGTAACTATGATGGACCTATGTAATACCAAACAACGAACTGGAGAATCATTTACACACTTCCTTCAAAGATGGAGGAATATCTTTGCACAATATTCAAGGGCCATTCCCGAAACAGAGAAGATGGAGATATTCGTTAATAATCTAGTACCTGAATTAAACTATGTTTTGCAAATGCAAGACTCTCCAAGCTTTGACAGAATGATTAAAAATGCCCTCCGTATTGAGGAAGTCATGGTCAAAAGGGGAGAGATCACCCTTCAAAATGAAAACAAGACCAACAACTCCAATTCCAAGCCTAAATGGTGGAAACAAAACAAAAATGTTGTTAATGATGGAGTGGTTGACACCTCTAACATTAATCCTAAACCCGAGGTATTCAATCTAACTAATGGCATGCAAGCAAACAAGGATGCTAAAGTAACAAATCCCCCACCCAAAGCAAACAATGATAATAGAAAGGGTCGGACATGGACATCAAAACCCCAAAGAACATTCACTCCTTTGGGAGAGCCTCTTGAGACTGTTCTAAAAATGCTAGTGGATAAAAAAGTTCTTACAGTCCTAGATTCCAAACCGTGGGAACCAATGGTTAAACCCAGGTGGTGGGATGATAACTCTTACTGTGTCTTTCACAAAAACAAGGGACACAAGACTAATAATTGCCTCAAACTCAAGCATGTCATCCAAGACCTCATCAAAGGAGGTAAGATCAAAGTGGATGGACACACTACTGATGAGGATCATACAACATTCAACAAACCCTTTCCTAATTATGATCAAGGAGAAACATCTAAAGGGAAAGGTAACGAAGTCCACTACACTTATTCCCAAAAATGACAATGTGATCAATATGTTAGACATCAAAACCGAATCCGTAAATGTGATCAAAATCAAGGGAGTTAATAACACCTCTTTCCAAACCAATGTCGTAACATGGAGCCAAGCACAAGTTACAATCAAAGGACCTCCAAAACCCACATTAACATCCAAGGTTCCTATTGTAACTATTCCTAAAACAGCAACGAAACACATAGTCACTATTCCTAGAGCAAAATATGACTTGGTAGACCAATTGCAACGAACCTCTGCCAAAATTTTCATTTTTGAGCTACTCAAAATATCCATAGTACATAGGGAAATCCTAGAAAAAGCTCTTCACACTGCTAATATTCCAAAAGATATTGATATAAACAAGTTTCAAGCGATGGTCAATCACATCTAAGCGCCACACTACCTCTCCTTTTTTGAAGAGGATGACAAGTTATTGACACATCCACATAATCAACCCCTCCATATTGAATTCCTTATTCATAAATCCTATGTTAGACGTGTGTTGATAGATGGAGGTGCAGGATTGAATATCTGTACACTGGATCTAATTAGGAGACAAGGTCTCTCAGAACAAACAATTGACTCTAGAAGAAAGATAAATATCAAAGATTATGATGAGGAAGAAAGATCCTCCAGAGGTCTTATTGTTCTACCAATCAGAGTCGGACCGATTGAGAGGAATGCCATCTGTCAGGTTCTAGATCTACCATTGGCTTACAATATCTTATTAGAGAGACCATGGATTCACGAGATGCAAGTTGTACCATCCACTTACCACCAATGAATAAAATTCTCACATAATGGGGTGGAAGTGATGATTCCTGCAAATGCTAACTACACTTGCAACAATATCAAAGTAGGTAGCATGATCCCACACAACAAAGAAGCTATGGATACAGTTTCTCCTGAAACTACCAAGGACATGGTTATGAAGAGTTTTAGAAAAACCTTGAAACTTGAAGAAACAGGTATGGGAGAGTACAAGCTGGACCTGACTCCCTCACTGACAGAACTTCCGGTGTCACCAAGATCCTATGGAAAACCTTCATCGACATTCACACCTCTAGCATCCAAGGAGCTAGAAGTACACAAAGCAACTGGCATGATAAAATAATCCACATCGTCTTCAGATAACACAGAAGAACAGGCAGTATTGGACTGGCTTTACAAAGGAGAACCAGTGGAATTTGAGGTCAAACATGTGAAGATATCCTCAGAACAGTATGGAAAGGGATATGATTTCCTCACACAAATGGGATACAAAGGAAAGGGGCCTCTAAATGACACAGGACAAGGGCTCATTGAACCTATACCCATGGAGTTCCATAACACTAGAGATAAAATAGGACTTGGTTTTAATACTCAATCTGACAAACCTACTTCGAAAGACAGTCCGACCTCTGATAAAGGGAGCGATGAAACAGATGAGATATTACTAGAACCATGGCCTTATGAAAGGTTATTACATATTGGTACAGAGAATCTTGAATATCAAGGAGAACACTATATACCCAGCTTTGAGGTACCACAAGATCTTCACACCCCTTTGCTAGCACAACCTCCCATTCAAGAGGTAGGAGACACCATAACAACAATTACTCAAGAGGTACCCCAACCACATAATTTACATCCTAACTGGGGGAAATTGGTCACAATTTCATATGTCCTTGATCTACCCCACTTTGATCTACAAGAAGCTAATCGGGTACATCAGATAACCATTGCTGAATACTTAAACAAATCTGATGATGATGTAACAAACTCTCATGACTATGAATGGGATTGGCTATCTATCACCTCTGAAGATATTGGAATAGATACAATTCATATGTTTGCGGCTCCTTTAGCTTCTGGTAAACAATCTTCCACTCCTCTCAATGATACTGATCCTCCTGAAGCAGAAGAAGAGTTCCTTCCCCCGATCATTGATGGAGACACTGGTGAATACATAAGTCTAGAAGAATTTCACAGGCCATAGGCAAGAAACCTCCATTTACGGAGAGGTGATGATGAGATCTCTACTGATGAGTCACTAGAGTTTGATCCACATATGACTAACAATGACCCTTTTAATGATGATCTCACTCTTATTGATCTAAATATCAAAGAAATTAACTTAACAAATTGTGTCATGTCGGTTAATGGTCTTGATGCTAACACAATGTTGTCCTTCTCAGAGACTAACTCCCTAACATTGGTACTTCCCGACCTAATTGATTGGACTGAAAAAAATCCTACTCCTATCCTCAAATTTTCTTATAACCACTCCCTAGCTTGTTATCTTAATGCTTGTGAACCTTACCATTCTTCCACCAAAGAAAGGAGCGAGAACATGTCACAGGAGGATATCAAGTTTCTTAGTCAAAAACTAAAAAATAAAAAGAAAAAGAGGACTAATGGTGGAAACCAGTCTGTGGCATTATCAGATCCCAAAATAGTAAAGAAAAAAGACGTATCCAATGGCTCCAAGGTGCCAAAGGATGAGAATCTTGATATCCTCCCTGAACACTTTTAGGAGAGATCTTCAGTACTGATTGAACCAACACAGCCAGTAAATTTGGGCACTGTTGACAATCCTCAAATTGTACACCTTGCACAATCCTTATCAAAAGAGGAGAAGACACACTTCACATAATTCTTGAAGGAGAAGAAGATTAACTTTGCATGGTCTTATACTGATATGCCATGGCTAGATCCTAATCTAATCATGCACCACTTATCTATAGCTCCTAGGATCAAGCCCGTAAAACAAAAAATTAGAAAGATGCATCCTCATGTTGCATTATTAGTAAAAGAAGAGCTGAAAAAGTTGTTAAAATCTGGATTTATCAGAGTCATTGCATATGCAAGATGGATCTCCAATGTGGTCCCCGTATCTAAAACTGATAAGTCTATTAGGATTTGTACTGACTTCAGAGATTTGAAAAAAGCATGTCCAAAAGATGACCTCCCTCTAGCTAACATAGACATGATCATAGATCTTACAGCAGGCTACTAGATGTATTCATTAATGGATGGATTCTCAGGTTATAATCAAATCAAAATTGCCCCTGAAGATCAAGAGAAAACTTTATTCACATGCGCATGGGGCACCTTTTTCTGGAATATCATGCCTTTCAGGTTAAAGAATGCTGGTGCAACATATCAAATAGCCATGACAACGATATTCCATGATATGATGCACAAGAACATGGAGGACTATGTCGATGACACATTGGCTAAATCCAAAGAAAGAGGTACTCACATTGCTGACCTAAGAAAGATACTAGATCAAATGGAGCAGTTTCAACTCAGACTCAATCCTAAGAAATGTGCCTTTGGGGTCCAATCAGGGAAGCTCTTGGGATTCATTATTTTAGTGAAGGGAATTGAGGTAGACCCCGCTAAAGTTAAAGCTATAATAGAGATGGCTCCTCCACGTAACATCAGTCAAATGAGGACACTGCAAAGGAGACTCCAGTCCATCAGGAGATTCATGTCCCAACTCGCCGATAAGGCCCAACCCTTTACTAAGCTACTACATAAAGGGGTTACCTTCAAGTGGGATGAACACTGCAAAGAAAACTTTAGAGAATTGAAAGGATACCTAGCTGCTCCACCTATTCTTATGGTGCCTATTCATGGAAAACCCCTACTCCTATACATTTTAGCTTTAGCTACATCCCTAGGAGTATTGCTAGCACAAGAGGATGAAACCAAGAAAGAAAGAGCTATCTACTACAATAGTAGAACATTGGTCACCTATGAGCTCAATTATAGCATTATTGAAAAAGCATGCTTAGCGGTTGTCTTTGCATCACAAAAATTAAGGTACTACATGCTCTCACATACAGTGAAGCTCATTGCTAAGATTGATCCTCTAAAGTACCTTTTGAGTAGAACCGCATTAACAAGACGTTTGGCAAAATGGGTCCTGATTCTAAGTGAGTTTGACATCGAATATGTAGAACGAAGAGCTATCAAAGGGCAGGTCCTTGCAGATCAATTGGCTGATTCACCACTCCAGGATGATGAACCTTTACTCATTGAATTCTTTGATGAAACAATCATGCATCTCACTGAATATCCATGGAAGATGTACTTTGATGGTTCATTCACTCAACAAGGATTTGGAGTAGGGGTCCTCTTTATAACTCCTCAAGGATACAAGATTCCCAAATCCTACAAATTGATGTTTCTATGCACCAATAATATTTCAGAATACGAAGCATTGGTAAACGACCTCAAGCTAGCTATGGAATGGAAGATCATAGAGTTACATGTATATGGTGACTCCCAACTAATTATCAATCAAGTCAATGGGGAGTATCAAACGAAAGATGAGAAATTGATGCCCTACAAGCAGCTAGTTGATGACCTAAAGAAATAATTTGTCTTCGTCACCTTCCAGCAGATGCCAAGATCAGAGAACAAAGCCGTAGATGCTATGGCTTCTTTGGCATCCATGTTACAACTAGAAGAACATCAATTCTGCTATGACTTCTTGGTGGAAGAACTATCCTATCCTACATTTGATACCCCTGAATACCAGGTAGTATGTGCCTTGAATACCCCAGATCAGTCTCGGTATGCCAATATCATTGATTACCTTTCTGACCAAACCATTCCCGCCAATCTATCCAGAAATGAGAAAAGATCCCTGATTAGGACAACATCGCGTTACATCCTCATAACTAACAACTTATATCGACGCGTTCTCGATGGTATGCTTCTTCGGTGTTTAGAACTCGCAGAGTCCGATCTAGCATTAAAAGAAGTCCACGAAGGTGTTTGTGGATCACACTCGAACGCTTTTTCATTAGCTAAAAAACTGCTCAGAGTAGGTTATTATTGGCCTACCATGGAGAAAGATGCTATTTAGTTTTCAAAAGCATGTCTTAAATGTCAGACACATGGAATTCTTATCCATGCTCCTGCCAGGGAGCTTATACCTTTCATAACACATTGGTCATTTCAGCAATGGGCCTTTGACTTGGTTGGAAAAATCTATCCCAACTCTTCAAATGGACACTAATTCATCATTACAACCACTGAGTATTTCACAAAGTGGGTCAAATTCGTGCCACTAATCAAGGCCACTAGAAAATAGGTGGCTATGTTCATTCTAAACTACATTATTTATAGATACGAGATACCCTCTTCAATTGTAACAGACATGGGGGCCAATTTATAAATCAAGACATTGATGACCTTTGTGAACAGTTCCATATTACTCAACACTGCTCCTCAATCTATTATTCTCAAGGTAATGGACAGGTTGAGGCATCTAACAAGAATATTCTCAAAATCCTACATCGAACGGTAAGTAAGTCTGGCAGAGACTGGCATCTACAACTGATTCTGACACTATGGGCCTACAAAAAAAGCATAAGAACACCAACTGGAGCCATGCCATTTTCTCTAGTCTATGGCGCTGAAGCAATACTACCTATTGAGGTTTAAATCCCATCTTTTCAGATATCTTTACAAGGTCTTGTTACTGATGAGCAGTACCGCATAGATAGGGTAAATTCTCTAGATTTGCTAGATGAGCGCAGACAACAAGAATTCGATCACCTCAAAGTGTATCAAGCACGTATGTCCAAAGGTTACAATAAGAAGGTCAAACCACACAAATTTGAAGTAGGAGATCTCGTTCTCAAAGAGAATCCTAAGAATCAACCTAACAGGGAGCATAAAGGAAAATTTGAACCTAACTGGCTAGGACCTTATGTTATCACTACTACTTTTGGGACTGGAGCTTATCAACTAGCTACACTTGAGGGATACATTCTTCCAGATCCTATCAAAACTCTACATTTGAAGAAGTTCTACGCTTGATGTTTCGCTAGCAAAGCCTGTACAACAAAAAGTTCTTGCAAAATACCAAAAACATTCAGAAAATTGATCCTGAAGAAATCCAAAAATAGTGGAAAAGATCCTACAGAAAGGGTATCCTTGGTGAAAACTTGGCAAACAGGCGCCTTGATACTACAAAAACATTCAAAAAAGAAAATATAGCAAAAAAAATTGAAAAAGAGAAAAGTGGCTTGATGAGCACCTGGTAAACCAAGCATCTTGGTAGAAAAAAGAAAGAAAAATAATTTTACCAAGTGGTGAAAACCTGGCAATCGGGTGTCACTTGTGTTCTGTGCTCCATCTATCAATGCACTACTGATACTAGGCCTTCATAATTTTTCCTCTATTCATACGCTGACTTCATTTTCCTACATGACTATCTTATCCTTTGCTTGGGATTTGTCTATCTTTACGTCTTAGGAATAAGTCATTCTGCACTGGGGGCATATTTGCTGGCATGGTAGGTTACGGTTGCTAGGTTTCTCTAGGATGGTTTGCCTCATGAACACAATGTTTTTTGATACATGCCAAATGATGTCACTTTTCAAAACAAGGGTGTCTTTTCAAACATCACATATCCAGACATGACATTTATAGTGACAATGTTCCTATGAGGCTATATTGGATTGCAAACATGAATGAATTATCCTATCAATGCACAAACATGGAACACCATATTGCTTGTGTTACAATTTTTCTGATTGATGAATCTTTACTGTGTTTGACATATGAATGAACAAGTACTACTTAAACACACATTTTGATAATGGTTTGATTATGATTCTTTAAATGTCCTGATGATGTTTTTCAAACTAGGGGCATCTAAGTAGTTATAAATTTTATTTGTTTGATTCACAACTAATGATTTGTTGTCTTTTTAGTTCCTCAATGACGTCTGCGCAAAGACAAAGAGTCACAAGGATAGGGGGCATAATATTTTCTTGGTTTTCTACGTATGGTGATTGTTTCAAATGATCGTATAAATTTCACCTAAATTGGATGTTTATGGTAAGAGCTGCCACTCTGGGTGGATAGCCGCATATAGCTCGATCTTCATTATGTGTAAACTATGGTGAGGTTGAAAAATTTTCCTTGTCTATTTTCTGATCTAGATCCTTACTAAGGTATACGAATCATAATGTACCCAAGGTATGAATTATCAAGGTCATTGCGGGTCCAATATCTTACCTTAATCAGAATCTGGTATATTAAAAGGAAGGTGACTATTTTGTTATCCTGGCTTCTATGTCTTGATGCCTAAGTCTATTTTTGACATTTCAATAAAACATAGTATTTATACTTTCATAATATTAGTGGGTATTAGTGATGGTTGTACTATTAGGTGGTTTCCATTTTGAAAAGTGCCCAATGATGATAAAGAGCTATATATTTTCATACCAGTGACAAAGTCCTAAGAGTCCGCATATAGCTACATTTAGAGATTGCATGATACATAAAAAAGGCATAAGACTTTTTGTGCTAAAAAAATCTTTCTATCTTCTTCAAAACATCAATTTAATTACATCATCCATATTACTGATATCTATATCGTTGCACATCCATAGCATATATTTTGCATTCATGAAGAGAAGAACCAGGAAAATACAAAAATAAAGCATCCATGTATTGTATTTTTACTTTTTTATCTTAAGTGCATCCATACATCTATATTGCATGAAAGAGAAAATCGAAAAGAAACATACATTTGCATTTTCACATAAGTATCATTTAAAACATATTTATATCAATAATCACATCTAAATCAAAAAAATGATGTACAACATCTAACTCCTCAAGAGACCAAGATATCATCACATGTGCAAAATACATCTACCACATCTATCAAAGCAAAAGGAACTCACGACACATGTCAGAATCAGGAAGCTGCATCAGATATATATATCAAAACATGGTACAGATCAAAATATGGAACATTATGCATAAAGAGTATCTGAGTATCAGTGAGCCAAAATGAATCAGATATACATGTATGAATGTCATATACAAAAAGAGGGGATCTCAACAGGATCTAGATACACAAATGTAAGATCAAGATATAGATATAAATGATATAAATATCAACTCTGTCCCACCCCCTCTCCCTGATCAGGAGGAGGAGGAGGAGGTGGTACAAACAGAGCTGTTGGAGGTGGCATGGCCCCCTCCGACTATTGAGTCACTCATGAAAAAGAAGGAGCTCTCTGGCCCTCAGGCACTGCTACATGATACAAGGAATAATAATAAGTAGCCCTCTGCCCCTGATGAATCGATGTCTGAGCATGTGCATCTCTCTCAACTCTGAGCATCTCACCCTACCTATCCCTCTCTTCTCTCAGCCACTCAAGCTGTATATCCCTATCCGCTAGTAAGGCATCAACAGTAGTAACTCAGGCCCCCAATGCTATGATCTTAGCTCAGAGCTGCTCCCTCTCCTGCTCACATCTAGATAGAGGATCTCCGTCTCTACCTGTATCCTGCTCCTGGGACCTATCCTATCCTCTATCTAGTGGGCTATCCCGTGACCCCTAACGCCTCTATCGCTGCTGCTCTCCTATAAGTAAAGGGCCAGTATCTCTCTGAGGAGCCACAAATCTAAACCTCTAGCGCCTACCCTTCCCGTTGCCACTAGTTCCACCTGTATCAACAGCCTCACCACCACCTCCTCTATCGTCTCCATCAGGACCATCATTGGGAGGAGGATGCCTGCCATCTCTACCATCCCTGCCACCATCATGACCTTCATACCTGCTGGGAGCCCTGTCTCTCTGCGCACCACCCCTACCCCTGGCTGGTCGATCACCAGGATCATAGTCTAAGGGCTCCTCTATGCGCGAAATGATCTCCTTAGAAATAGTGAACCAAGGAAAGGGGTACTGAAGCCTCTCAGCAACATATCCATCAGACACACCTGCATCAGCTACATCAGGATGGAGATCCCAGTCTACTGCCACCATGTCACGGATCTCCTGGTGAGCCATCTCATACTGTAACTGCGCCCCCCATAATGGTGTCTCATCTCTAGTCCAGGCATATACAACAATATCCTCTGTCCTGCCCTGCCAACGACCATATTGCCTCAACACTCTGGTGTTCATGAACCGCTCTATAATATATCTAGTCCTGCCAACAAGATATTGGCTCTAACATAAGTAAGGCACCTGTCAGGCATCTGAGGTCCACACCTCGCAATCTAAATATGGCCGCCACACAACCTTTGTCATATCATCAAACAGGCGGCGCCAATACTCGACCTTGCCCAGATGGGGCTGTTGAAGAAGACCCACATACATATAAACATAGGGCTGCTTTGGTGCCCTCTGTCTGTCTACAATCGGCCGTGTCATGAGGATATGCTCCCAGGCCCAGATCTAGAGAATAAGAATGCCTACGGTCATACTTTGAGTATAGTGGTATACTCTCTCATGTAGCTCTCTATACATGTGGGCTAAGATACAACTGCCCCATGCAAATCTCCGACGATGGGTGACCATCTGCTCTATCATATCTACCCAGCCAACCATAAATCCATGCTGGCCCCTATCGGGCATAAGGATGCCACCTACCAAACCTACTAAGTACACAGATAATCAATCATAATGATTGACCATATAGTCCCATGATAGATATCTCCAATCTATGGTGTCATCCTGGAAATATCTCCGCATAGCACCAATGACCATGGCCACCGTCGACTCAAATTGTATGTCATGCCCGATCATCGACACCTGAAGTATCCACTAGACGTCCTTTGGAGTCACTATAATCTCACCAGTCGGCAAATGAAAGGTGTTGTGCTTTGAGTGCCATCTCTCGGCCAGAGCAGTCAACAATCCATGGTTTACCCTGATCTTGGGTAAACCCATCAACAAGTGCAATCCACATCAGATCACAGTGGTTTGTTCATCATCTGACAACCATCTAGATAATGAAAACACACAACCAGGGTAAGTGTTGCGGAATGCGACTACCTCAAACTGGGCCTATTTTGGACAAAAATGACAAATACATCAGTATCTTATCTACAAAGGGGCAGACTCCTAATCAGCTAAGTGATTCCAAGTTCACGGCACGCAAACCGGTCTGAAAGATTAAAATCCTCAGTCTTATAACCATATATGATTCTAAAATAGAAGGGTGTGATCCATTTTTCCAGATGCGATCCTGGAAATATAGGATGCGACTGAGTTTACAGGATGCGATCCCTGACATACGGGATGCAAACCTAAATGCGGGGTGTGACCCTAAGAAAATAGGGTGTGATGCACTGATAGGTTTTGACTAAAAACATGACAAAAACAATGAAAACATATGTGATCTAGGGTATCCTGGATGTGACGTAGGAATCTGAAAAAATTGGATGCGATCCGGGAAAAACTGGACGCGACACGGGATTTGCAGGTTGCAATCCAGAATCTTGGATGCGATTCAAAATTATAAGGGCTATAAAAGCTACAAAAATGCATAAAATGGAAATTTGCAAAATTCACAGGGTAGTTTATCGAGCACTTACCGACGGTGGGTAGTCGGCTTGGTGCTGATGTTGCCGGCTCATCTCGAAATGGTGCTTCCTCACAGGGACTACCATCTTCTCTGCAGAGCTCTCTGAATTACTATGGATGAAAGTGAAAATGAATAGTGAAATGGTAATTTTGGAGGCTTATATTGGTCTTTTGTGTCATTTAGGAGTTCCGAAACTCCTCCCAGACAACTACAACTACATTTCTATTTGTTAGTGTTTGTAGCTTCGATCAGATAAAATGAATGAGATATTAATATTCTGAGAATAGATTAACTTGTGCATATCAATATATATGATAATAATAAAATATGTTATTATTATATATATTAATGTATTTACAGACAATCAAAATTGAGAAAATTAATCTATTATCATATTATTAATATAAATGGATTTGATCGTATGACATCATATTATTCATTATATAAATATTTGATCTGATGTTGTTATATTATTCTACATTATATATATATGCATATTAATATATATAATAATAACGATATTATTATATATATCAATACACATACAATGTATAATGTATATTATAATTGATTAAAATAATATTTATAATACTATGCGATACTGATTAGTATCGAGCAATACATTATTGATTTAGTTAACAATACCGATTGATATCGATTTAATCAAATAATATGTTATATTTATATTACCGATTCATATCGGTTTTGATATTGATTTAATCAAATAATATGTTATATTTATATTACCGATTGATATCAGTTTAATCAAATAATATGTTATATTTATATTACCGATTGATGGCATCTTCTATTTGTGATAGACATCGTGTGATGGCTGAAACATATCATAATAGAAGATGTGAATGTTCTTATGGTAAGTGCACATTACCTATGGACATTTTTTTGAGTACTTGGTGGACATCATGTTGAATTGATGTTGGTAGGCCATTACTCTGAGCACTTGGTGAATATCATGCGACTTGATATTCTGCAGGCCAATGCTCCCGATACCATGATATGATATCTTTGTAAACTTTTGAGTACTTGGTGGACATCATATGACTTGATGTTGGTAGGCCATTACTCTAAGTATTTGGAGAATATCATGCAACTTGATATTCTGTGACAAATACTTTTAAATGAAGCTCGTGAGTTTGTGGATAGAATCGCCGATAGAGGAAATCCACACGAGAGCTTGTGGATAGAATCACCGATTGAGGCAATCCACACAAGAGCTTGTGGATCGAATCGCCGATGGAGGCAATCCACACCAAACGTTCGTGAGGTTGTGGATCAAATCGCCGATGGAGGCAATCCACACGAGAGCTGGTGGATAGAATTGCCAATGGAGGCAATCTACATAATGGGGATATTTTGATATCCCTGATCTGACTTTCATAATTAACTTTGTAATGTGATCTTGGTTGATGAATTTTATCTTCCCTAGCTAAGAGGGAGTGTTCATGTTTGTAGCTTCAATCAAATAAAATGAATGAGATATTAATATTATGAGAATAGATTAACTTATGCATATCAATATATATGATAATAATAATAGATGTTATTATTATATATATTAATGTATTTACAGACAATCATAATTGAGAAAATTAATCTATTATCATATTATTAATATAAATGGATTTGATCGTATGACATCATATTATTCATTATATAAATATCTGATTTGATATTGTTATATTATCCTACATTATATATATGCATATTAATATATATATAATAATAACTATATTATTATATATATCAATACACATATAATGTATAATGTATATTATAATTGATTAAAATAATATTTATAATACTATGCGATACTGATTAGTATCGGGCAATACATTATTGATTTAGTTAACAATACCGATTGATATCGGTTTAATCAAATAATATGTTATATTTATATTACCGATTGATATCAGTTTTGTTTCAATACTGATCAGGTGATAATGATCATGTATCACCGATCATGTATTAACTAATACTATCGATCGTGTATTACTACCGATCATATAAACCGATCATGCATTATAAAAAAAAGGCATCAGTTGTAATTAGGCTAAACACTGATTAATGTTATCAATTTTTTAAGTGAGTAGTTTGGATATTGAAAAGACATGATTATATAGTCATGTATCCTCAAAGAGACATGCCTCTACATCATCATGTCTACTATATTTATATTCAATTACTATTTGATTGAGGAGAAGGGTATACATTATTATTTGAATGCAAGTCTCATCTATACAACATGATATTGAATATTAAATATATTTATATATATCTGTTATCATATCGATAATAAATATATATTTATACATTATGATTAAATATATTAAATATACTGAGGTTATCTAAGAAAAATTAAAAGCCATATAAATCTGATCCAAAATTTAACACTGTTCTCTTTCTGATCAATCGGGAACCAAATCGAAGGTGCATAAGATCTTTTCAGCAACCCAGTACCATTCTTACGACAATTTCCAAAAACTACAAATTTGCTTCATTTGTTCCGCAAAACTGTCAATACTGCACATTTCATCATAAATATTGTTCTAACATCATTTTATCAGTCTCATTACTTACATTTTCACGTAATTAACTTGATACTCGTGTTTTTTTTTTTAAAACACACCTTCTTTTCTACTTCTTCTACTTCGTTCTTTCTTGTCCTAACCACTTCCTGCAAGTGATACGTTCTTTCAACTGAGGGATTTTATTCTTTTCCTTTGATTTCATTCCTGAGGGGGCATGATCACACTATCATCAATTAAATTTTTTCTCGAAAGTGTAATAAAAATGACTTCGTTATCAAACAAACTAGGGGCATAACAGTTTCCTTGACTAAAGTCAGAACTGTTGGATAGAAAGCTTTGGTTCTCATAAGCTAGATATCTTGTGTTTCCTCATTTTAAAAGATTCTTATTAAGCTCTTGGCAGATTCATACTGGCTTTATTAGACAACAACCAAGTTCAGAATCAGTATTATCAATCTTTGGATGACAACCAAGTTCAAAATTGGTATCTTTAGAATATTTTTATTGATCTTTGGATGATAATCAAGTTCAAAATCAATTTCTATCAATTTAGTTTGATCAAGTGCGAGACTGATCTCATCAACATTTCATTCGGCAACCAAGAACGAGATTCTCAATCTTTCTGAAGTTAAAATCAAAAAATTTCTTTGAATCAATGCGTTGCTTGCACATCAATTCAAAGAGGGGCAAATGTAACCACCTGAATTTGGTCTGTTCCAACTATGGACCCTATTTTCCCTAAGTGTGATCATACCCTCGATTATGTCCAAACGACTCTGTTACTTCTTGGCATAATTCTTTGAATTAATTTAATGTCTTAGGTGATTTTTATCACTGAATTATATTAACTATTATAGCCAAACAATTCAAATCAATTTAAACCAATTAAATCAAATCAAATTCAAACATGGCTATAGTATTTAATTATCAAGGAATTAAATGAATCCCTAAATCAAATTACCCACTTGCAATTAACTCATTCCCCTAGCCTATTTAATTTAATTAAAATGGATATAGTCCCCTTAATTATTAAAAAGCAATAAAATGCTTAAATAATTATTTCCTATATTTTTAAATGAATTAAATAAGTTTAATTCATTTGATTAATATTCCCTTAAACCTCAACCTAACCTTTTTCAACCACTTCTACCCTAGGTTCTAAACCATTTCAACCCATTCACCCTTGCTAATCTAATCCTAATCCTAATTCTACCCTAACCCACTTCCTAATGTTGTCACATTCCCTTAGGGAATGATTAACAACTCCACCCACTTGAGAAAGTCAAGGAATCTCAAGATTCCTTTCTCAAGTCCACCTTCTCAAGCCACCCTCTTACACTCTTCCCATGCTTTTTTAAGGTTCTCATTAATGCCTCATTAATGAAGATGCCTTAAACCCATGTCTCCTCCATGCCTCATTAATGCCCAAGGCATTAATGACTCTTACACCACCATTAATGAGTCCCTCAACTCATTATTGAGCCTTGTCTCCCCCCCTCTCTCTCTCTCCCTCTCTCTCTCTCTCACACACACACACACACACACACACACACACACACACACATTCTTCTATAAATAGAAGCCATTTTTGAGAGCAAATAAGCCTTTGTCTCATATTGTAAATGCATTGTTATGCTGTTGGAATAGACTTAGATTCATACTTCATTTTATAGTTTATTCTTGCTCATTGTTATTATGTCCATTTTTAGATCAATATGCATTTCTCATTGAATATTAGCTTGTTATAAACTAAATATTTCATGCTAGGTTATTTATGTCACTGGTATTTAGCATAAATCTGAGGGCTTTTATGTTACATGCTACACTCATCCTAGTTAAAAAGCAATAAGTCAAAGTTATGGTTTATATGCTCATTAACCCTTGTTTTTCACTAACAAAATGACTTATTGAAGTGTTGTGTTGCAGATAACAGGTGCACAAATACACACACACACACTTTCCAATACAACTTACATGGAGAATATCCATATATTGTATAAATTTTTAAAATAAAAATTTCCAAAGATAAATATGTTAGAATAACTGAGAGGGGGGGTGAATCAGTTAGAATCATTTTCCTTGCAAATTATCCTACAATCCCAAATTTCTCCAGATGTATACCAAACCAAATTCAAATATAAAACTTAGCTAGGTGAAAATGTATTATGTAATCTCAAACTATCATCAATAGTGTTTACCGAATGTCAGTAAATTAATACTGTGATTACCGATCTAGGTCAATAAAATAAAGAGTAAAGTAAAATAACAATCCACAACATTCATGCACAGTGACACATATATTTTTAATGTGGAAACCTTGCTAAGGGAAAAAGTACCTGGGACCGGTAACCCAAAATATTTTCACTCTTCTAAAGTGAGCTAGGTGAAGAGCCAACCTTGTTAAAGGTTACAATGCACACTATTAAATATGACCTTGTTAGAGGATTTAAAACTAACCGTTCTCTCTTGACCATGCATTCACTATGGGGTCAAAAAGAAAACACTCAACATTCTCTGAATGTTATAATTAATAAAGAATTCACTGTCCTACTTGGTTAAGAGATTTATCTGCAACAAAGGTTTAATTGATACAATAGTGATCTGATTCAAATACAACTCTATTTCAAGTAGATATTCAGATCTATGCTAAGTACATAACACCTTTGATCAATTTATACTTCTTCAGTTCATCTCATACTTCATACTTGTTCTGCTCAGTAATGCTCTTTCCTCTGTCGCTCGGTTATGTCAGCAAAAAATGCTCGATTCTGTCTTTAACTAGTTTGATTAATCATGCATAAACTCACATGTATGTGCATAAGGTGTAATTCAAAATGAATCTCTTATCTCTTATATAGAAATCATAGCTCATTTAATTTCTATCCTTTAGATCTTTCCACTTAATCTCCATCGTTCATTTTCCCGCTTGATCCATCTTCGACAATTGTGTTAAAAACAAGTTTCAATCTTTGTCGTCCAATCTTTATTAAATTTTCGTGACCGTTTGATCAAATAATTTTTTTTATCTTTTACCTTGAAATTATCAATTGCTAGCTCAACATCCTAGTGGGCCTCAATTTGAATTAACTGATTGGTTTTAGTATTAACCATGTTGTGTCGACGATCCCTAGATCATTTATCACTGTGCTCGGTATACACTGTGTTTTACTCAGTGTTCACTGTCTCTCGATGTATACATAACTCTTCATTTTCCGACCACATAAACATTGTTTGTTCCAGATTTCTAATTCACAACAAATGTTTTCCACCATAATAATACTCAAATAAGTTGACATTAATGACAATATATTAACTGATAATGTTTATCATCACTTTTGCAACTCGGTTGAATATCAACAAATGACTTCAAACATTCAATCAATTATAGTTCATCAATCTCTCCATTTGGAATTGTTGGAAACACAATATGAAATA
Organism: Thuja plicata; assembly: GCA_018584345.1. Taxonomy (NCBI): domain Eukaryota; kingdom Viridiplantae; phylum Streptophyta; class Pinopsida; order Cupressales; family Cupressaceae; genus Thuja; species Thuja plicata. The sequence goes on along the minus strand of MU228199.1, from coordinate 246,496 downwards.
TGCAATATAAAATGCCATACAAAAAAATACCAAACTTCTGTTCTACAATTGCAACAATTCTATAGCTCTCCTTAGCTTGAATATAAACTGTGTCAGTATAAAAACTCACCATGCAGACTCTCCCTGCAGTTTTGAATTTTCTGTTCTTGAATCTCTTTGTAGATTAGATGTCTCTCCCTTTCTCTTTTCTCCCTTTTGTGGATAGATATTTCATTGATAAACTCTCTCCCTTTATATTTCATCGATCAACTCTCTCCCTTGACAACAGTGCCAAAAAGAAATATGCAGCTCTTCAGTAGCCAAATAAAATATCCGATTTTTGGTGTAGTAGGTACCTTTGAGTGTACTGATATCTCCATGTCAGTCCAGTTCAACTTTGCATCAACATGATTGATATTCTGATTTCATGTAGGTTGATGCAACCTCCCACTAAATTTAGTTACTAATAGACAAGGGCCGAACCCCTAGTCTACCTCTCAATTACTCAAATGTATCATTCTGTAAGGGTTTTGTGAATACACTAGTACATTTGAGTCCTTTTTTTGATTGCTATGTGTCGCAATTCCGACACTACCCCATCAGGAAAGCAACACAGGAAGGTGTTGCAGTTTTGGTGTCAGAACTACTGATGACTATTATGTCTTTCGTTATTGCGATGACAACGACCGTCACAATATGCACTGGATACTCTATTTAGCATGTCGTCGTTACCCATTATGACTGTCACAATTATGATGGGTTTGCGATGTCCAGCCGTCAGAATATTCTGACATCTGAATGTCGCATTTAGGTATTGACCGTCGCAGTGTGCACCATTTAAGATTGTCAACCTGCCGTCGTTACACTTTATGAGTGTCGCAATGATGATGAATGTGCGATGGAAATGTTGTACATGCGCCATCCTATTGTCAGCAATTTTTGACATCTGGACGTCGCATGTATAGCTTTGGTGTCGGTCGTTCTCTGGCTTCCGTCATAAGTGCGACAATATTCTATATTATTAATTTTTTTTTTAATGAGCTTTGCTTTGTTTCGAGAATTGTTTAACTACACATAACCTTCACAAAATCTCGTTTGTCTATTAATATTGAGAATAAATGTGTGGAAATTTTGAAGCGATAGAGCCACACCTGCTAGTTTCTACAAGTAAAGACCAGTTAAATTAGATCAAGTTTTGAATAATAATTTTATATAAAAACTCAACTCTTCCATAAAGTGTTCTTGACAACATCCTTTGGATCCTCTGCCTTCTTTCTATCGTATAAAATAGGCAAATGATTAACAAATAAACTCTCCAAAATCATGGACAAAGAAACTCAACGTAAGTCTTTATTTAGTAGTTGGAGGATTTTCTAAATGACGATTACTGCAAGAATCTAAAAGTGTTTAAAGCACTTGCTTCTATGGACAACAGTGAAATGGTAAGTTTTATCTATTATCATTGAAGTATTTTAGTTTTAGGCTAGTTTAATGTTAGCTACAACGTTTCTCAAAAGTAGAAGAGCCTTCACCAGATGAAAATGTGCCTGCAGATGAAAATGTTCAATATAATGCCTACAGTTTTAAATGTTCAATATAATGACTGAAAATATAGGAATGGTATAGAGGCCTTAGCAGGTATGGTATTTGATATTACCAGAGAATTAGAAGGAATCATGAACCCAACATAATGGTTGAAAAATTTATTTGTAGATTGAAATAACAACCCTGATTTCAATTACTCATGAGAACATAGACATAGAAAACATGCGCTGAAATCTAAAATCAAAGGGAGAGTACTGATGAAATTTATTTGTAGATTGAAATAATAGACTTGATTTCAACTACTCATGAGAACATAAACATAGGAAAATGATTAACAAATAAAATCTCCCAAGCATGGACAAAGAAACTCAGCGTACGTCTTTATTTAGTGATAATTATTCAATGATCCAAAGCATGGACAAAGAAACTGTAAAAACATAGCATGCACATTGTGCTTTATTCGAACTAAATTTTTTTATTATTATTTGTAGATTGAAATTAATAACAGCCTTGAATTCAATTAATCGTGAGAACATAGACATACAAAACATGTCTACTGCTTATCTTTTTTTATTGCAGAATGCTCTCCTATAGTGCAAATTTTAAAAAAACAATGTACATAGGCAAATGATTAACAAATAAAATCTCCAAGAGCATGGAAAAACAAACTCAGCTTAAGTCTTTATTTAGTGACAATTATTCAACCATCGAAAACATGGAAAAATAAACTCTAAAAGCATAACATGCACATTTTTCTTTATTTGGTAAGGAAAAGTAAAATTGAAGTGAAAACCTACCCATGCAATCTAAAAAAGATTAACAATATAAAACTAAAATCATGCAAATTACAATTGTTGTGAAGAAAACTAACTGAAGATGATT
>MU228199.1:184001-201935 GCA_018584345.1 Thuja plicata | reverse complement strand
TGGTTTTTGATTCATTTGACACCATGGTTGAAACCGCATGTAGAATCAAGGATGTTTTAAGAGAACAAGGAATTTTGACTAAACATGGAAATAACAACAACAATGGTCAAAACAACAACTCTAACAAGGATAAAGGGAAGAACCAATATTGGAATAAAAACAAACAAGTGGTTAATGATGGAGTTGTGGATTCCTCCAACCTAAAGACCAACCCGTGCTTCACTTATCTAGTACTATTCAAGCTACAAAGCTCAATACACCCACTCAACAGGAAAGTAAGCCAAGTTACCAAGGTAGGCCTAAGAGTGAAAAGCGTCAATTTGAAAAACTTGGTGAGTCATATGAGCAGATTTTAAAGAAACTTATTGATAACAATCTGGCACATCCTTTGGATGCTGTGCATTTTCATATACCTGAAGTTAAACCACATTGGTGGAAGGAGAAAGCCTTTTTCATATTTCATAATGGTATTGGACATGACGTTGAACACTGTTGGAGACTCAAGCATATCGTCCAAGATCTCATTGAGAGTAAACAAATTACAATAGATGGATTGAACACCAACGCCGATCACAAAGCATTCAAGGAACCTTTGCCCAAATATGAAAAGGGGGAAACCTCTAAACCTAAGAATGGAAAATCTGAGATCAACTATACTTACACAGATGCGGAGAATACTATCAACATGCTTGAATTTTTGGAATAAAATGTCAATATCATGAGTGGAAGAGATCCTTATGGTTATGATTTAGATGAAGAATCTCCTCCTATTTTTGATAAAGAACCTGTTGTGGTGCTAAGGGGTCCCAACTCTAGAAGGTCATCTCAAGCCCTTAATACTGTTACTCAAAGTCAAGCTCCCATTGTCACTAGAGGACCCAATTCAAGCCAGTCAAGTAAACCTAAGCACGTGGCGTCCAAGCCTGTCACCTTGAAACCAAATGCTAATCCTAAATCAAACTAAAATCTTGTTGACCAGTTATAGAGAACCCCCGCTCAGATTTTGATCTTTGAGCTCTTAGAGTTGTCTTTGAGACATAAACAAATCCTTGAGGATGCTTTGCGCATGGCAAATTTCCCCAACAACTTAGATATTGATCAATTATATAATATGGTTAATCACATTGCTACCCCTCATTACCTTACATTTTCAGAAGATGATGATAACGCTTTGAGACATTTGCACAATCTTTCCCTTCATATTGAGGTCATGATCTATAGAACCGGTGTTAGGCACATGTTGATAGATGGGGGTGCTGGGCTTAATATTTGTTCTTTTAATATTTTGAAAGAATTGGGTTATTCTAAAGAGGTTATAGATACCAGAAAAAAATTACTATCAAAGCCTATGATGAGGCATAAAGAAGTTCCAAGGGGTTTTCCGTCCTTCCTGTTAGGATTGGCCCTGTTCAAAAGGATATTTTATTTCAAATAGTTGATGATGGACCCCTTGCGTATAATATATTACTTGGTAGACCATGGATTCATGATATGCAAGCAGTGCTGTCTACCTACCATCAATGTGTTAAGTTCCCCTACAATGGAATAGAAATTTGTATACCTGGGGATAACACTTTGTCTGTTAATTCAATTTCAGTAGGGGCTCATGTTCCCCTCAATAGAGAAGCTGAAGATTTTGGTGCTACCTTAGTTGAATGCAAAGACAAGCTTAAAATGATAGACCTTGGCATGAGGGGGGTATCAACTCAACTCCCTCACAACATTGCCAGTTTCACCTAGGTCTTATGGAAAAACTTCAAAAGAAAAGAAACCTTCCTCTTCAGCTATGACTTTATTTGGCAAATTTGTAGAATCATCAGTGCCTATCCAAGATGAGAAAGAGGAAACATTTGTTAGAGATTGGATCTATAAAGAAGAAAAATATATGCACAATGAGAAATTCGCTCCCTCTCCTAAGGCTTATGGAAGAGGGTATACTTTTGTCAAAAAGATGGGCTATCCTGGATATGGCCCTCTTAATCACAATTTGGATGCTAGGTCTGAACCTCTTGATCATGCTAAATTTGGACGCAAGTCTAAGAAACCAGTTGGCCTAGGATTTGAAAATTGCAACAAGCGTACTAATCCTCTCTTTGAAAAGTTGGATAGTGATGATGAACCAGAGTATGCACCTGATTTGACAAATCAGCAAGATATGTGTGAAGATTGGGTCCCTTCCACTACTCTCCTTTAGGGAGATTCAAATATTTCAGTCACCCGTGCCTCAGTTGTAACTTTAGAACAAGAGTCAGATATAGAAGATCCTTTGAGAGAGCGTTAGCGTAAGAATCTTGTTCGTTTAATGGAAGGAGAAAGTGCTAATTTTGATGAAATTGGACCCTCTACATCATGATGTCCCAAACCTTCATAGTGTAAGCATCCTAGTCACAGTTCAGATACAAGTTCTAATGAGTATGAATGGGACTCTTTTTCAGATCTCTCCATAGTTGATAGAGATATTGATGTTATTCACACTTTTAGTTCTCTACTTGAGGTAGCCAATGAGTCACGTGTAGGATTAGTGGTTTTGGACCCACATGTTGCCTTAATGGATGATTCTTCACTTGTTAGGACGAATCCTGATTTGGGTAGCTTAGAGGGATACTTGATAGACTCTGACTCTTCAGTCACCAGCAATAATATCATTCATATTTATAGCCTTGAACCAGTCGTTGACTTGCCTCTTGTTCATCCCGACCTTATTGATTGGTCCCAACGCTATCAAGAACCTGAGCTCTTGATGTTCCAAAATGATTATGAGATAGATTGTTACCTAAATGCCATTGAACCCGTAGTCTCTTCCACCAGTGAATTGACTACCAGTATGACAGAACCAGGCATCAAGTACCTTAGTCAGAAGATAAAAAGAAAAGAAAATCAAAAGAATAGGTGTTCTGATGGTGAAAACCACTGTGTGGCGGTGTCAGAACAAAAAAAAGTAAAAATAAATGACGTATCCAAGGGTGAAAACCTCTTTGAGGTGCCTAAGGATGAGGTACTTGATCGTTTCCCTAGCTATTTTCAAGATAGATCTTTAGTGCTTATTGAGCCAATACAAGTAGTTAATTTGAGCACAGATGAAGCTCCATAAATAGTACACTTGGCTGAATCCTTGTCACCAACAGAAAAAGATGCTTACACTAAGTTCTTACAGAAAAAGAAAATTAATTTTGCATGGACTTATTCAGATATGCCAGGATTGGACATCAATCTTATCATGCATCACTTGTCTATAGCTCCAAATGTCAAACCAGTCAAACAAAAATTGAGGAAGATGCATCCTCACATAGCTCTTCTAGTCAAAGAAGAATTAGAAAAAACTCCTTGGTGAAAAATTTATAAGAGCTATTGCCTATGTTGAATGGATATCAAACATTGTACCAATTTTCAAACATGATAAATCCATTCGAGTTTGCACAGATTCTAGAGATCTCAATAGAGCATGCCCAAAGGATGACTTTCCACTCCCTAATATAGACATGATAGTGGATATGACTACGGGTTATGAGATTTATTCTTTGATGGATGATTTTTCTGGGTATAATCAAATTAAGATAGCTCCTGAAGATCAAGAAAAGAATGCATTCACTTGTGCATGGGGAACCTATTGTTGGAACATTATGTCTTTTGGATTAAAAAATGCAGGAGCTACCTATCAAAGAGCTATGACAACTATTTTTCATGACATGATGCATAAAACATGGAAGATTATGTAGATGATACCTTGGCCAAGTCTAAACAAAGGGATACACACTTAGATGATTTAGAAGTAATTCTAGATCGCATGGAACAATTTCAATTAAGGTTAAATCCTAAAAAGTGTGCATTTGGAGTCACCTTTGGAAAATTACATGGATTCATCATTTCAGCAAAAGGAATAGAGGTGGACCCTGAAAAATTTTAAGCAATCATAGATATGCCACCTCCTAAAAACATTAGTCAAATGAGGAGTCTTCAGGGATGTCTTCAATCTATAAGGAGATTCATTTCACAACTGGAAGATAGAGCTCAACCCTTCAACAAGAACTTACACAAAGGAGTCAAATGTGTTTGGAATGAGGATTTTCAAAAGAGTATAGATCAAATCAAGACATACTTGGCCAATCCTCCCATTTTAATGCCTCCTATCCAAGGGAAACCTCTTATTCTATGCATTTCAGCGATAAAATCTTCCTTGGGGGCATTACTAGCTCAACTTGATGAAAATGGGAAAGAAAGAGAAATATACTACATTAGCTATACTCTTGTTTCATGAGGTTAACTACACTAGCATTGAGAAAGCTTGCCTTGCTGTTGTGTTTGCTTCCCAAAATTTATGACATTACATGCTTGCGCACACTATACACCTCATACAAAAAAATAGATCCACTCAAATATTTGTTAAGTAAGGCTACCCTCACAAGTAGACTTGATAAATGGATGATGATACTTTTAGAGTTTGACATAGAGTACATGGACCGTAAGGCAATCAAAGGACAAGCCATAGCAAATCAATTGGCCATTACAAGATAATGCACCTATTCAAGTTGAATTCCTAGATGAGCATCTTATGTACATGACTGAAAGAACATGGAGGATGTTCTTTGATGGATCTTTTATGAAAAATGGTTCAAGAGCTGGTGTTTTATTTGTTTCTCCTCATGGGTACATGATTCCTAAGTCTTACAAATTATTGTTCCCATGTACAAAAAATATTGTTGAGTATGAATCTTTAACAAATGGACTTAAGATGGCCATAAAATGGAGAATCACAGAGTTACACATCTATGGGGATTCACAGCTGATAATCAACCAAGTTAATGATTAATATCAAACAAAACATGAGAAAATGGTACCTTACAAGAAAATGGTTGATTCCTTGAAATGCTACTTCACATTTGTTACATTTTAGCAAATCCCTAGAGCAGAAAATAAAGCAGCTGATGCTATGGCTACACTTGCTTCACTCCTTCAGTTGGAGCAACATGAATCAAGATTTGAATTCCTGGTGGAAGAGCTACATCACCCTATCTTTGACTCCCAAGAAAGCCATGTCATTTTTACCCTTGTTGGTCATGAGTCATCCCATTATGGTGCCATTTATTCATACCTTTTTGATGGCATTATACCTGAAACCTTTTACCAATCTGAACACTGAAACCTTACCCAAAATGCCTCTCGCCATTCCCTTATTGCTGGTGATTTGTATAGGAGGGGTCTAGATGGAACACTTCTTAGATGCTTAGAAAAGGAAGAATTTTACCAAGCGTTAGTTGACATTCACGAGGGCATCTGTGGGGAACACTCCAATGGTCTTGCCATGGCCCGAAGGTTGCTTAGGGCGGGGTACTATTGGCCCATGATGCAGATTGATGCAGTAGCTTTTGCAAAGTCATGCGAAAAGTGTCAAAAACATGGTAACCTGATACATGCTCCAGGTAGGGAGCTCATTCCTTCTATATCTCATTGGCCATTTCAGCGCCGAGCCTTTGACCTTGTTGGGCAGATTCATCCCAACTCGTTAGGTGGACACAAGTTTATCATCACTGCTACTGATTACTTCACTAAATGGGTAGAAGCTATCCCACTTTTTTTTGCCTCAGACAAGACAGTTTCTCTATTCATTTTAAACCATATCATCTGTCGATATGGAGTGCCTTCCGAGATTATCACTAAAAATGGAGGCCAGTTTAAAAATAAGGACCTTAAATAACTCTGCAAGAAATTCAAGATTAAACAACATTGGTCCTCCATTTACTTCCCGCAAGGAAATGGTCAAGAAGAGGCATCAAAAAAGACCATTCTTAAAATATTGTATAGAACAGTCTATAAGAATGGTAAAGATTGGCATTTACAGATAAATCCAACTTTATGGGCCTATAGAATGAGTATTCGTACTCCTACTGAGGCTACTCTTTTTGCCCTTGCATATGGCGCTGAAGCAGTGTTACCTTTGGAGGTTGAGATTCCTTCACTTAGAGTTTCTCTCCATGGTCTAGTTACAGATGAAGACTACCGCGCCATGATATTTCAAGAGTTAGAACTTCTAAATGAGAAATGTCAAGCATCATTTGACCATATGAGGGTTTATCAAAAGCGCATGTCCAAAGCCTTCAACAAAAAGGTTCACTCTAGAGAATTCCAAGTGGAAGATCTTGTCCTACGTGAAAATCCTAAGAATCAACAACATAGAGATCAAAAGGGCAAATTTGAACCTAATTGGCTTGGACCTTATATTATTACAGCAGCTTTCGGGATAGGTGCTTATTTAATATCTACAGAAGAGGGTGAATAACTCCCTGAGCCTATGAATGTCTTGCACCTGAAGAAGTTTTATCCATGATGCCCATTCTGTCTAGGGGCACCCTTTGTACATAATTATTGATCCTGAAAAATTCAAAAAAAATGATATATTGTCAAAAATTCTAAAAATCAGAAAATGTTTTGAAAAAATGATCATCTTAGTGAAAACCTAGCAATAGGCACTTTGATGTATTTCCAAAAAAATAAAAAAAAATTTAAAAATAAAAATCTATAGAAAAAGTGCCTTGGTGAAAACCTGGAAACAGGCGCCTTGGTAGCAAAAATAAAAAAAAATGATAAAAAGTCCTAAAAAAAAGAAGTAAAAATAAAAAAATGAAAAATGAAAAAAAAAATTGTAATAAAATCCAAGAGGTGAAAACCTGGAAACGGGCGCTACTTGAGGCCTTTGCACCCTTGTTTCTTAGCACGTGTCCTTGACACTTATCCTTTCTCCATCATGCCTTGTCCTTGTTGCCTCGGTCTGGAATTGGTCTTTGTCTTTGTCTAGGGGGTATAATTGTGTTAGCTTTAGTCTCTTGGATGCGTTAGTCTTTAGGACATCTCCCAAATGATGTTTTTTAACATCACCCCAACTGTATTTTTTAATACAACCCTTGACATTGAGTGTTTTTCAACACTTATCGGTTTGGTCTTACCCCATTTTTCCATGTGGTCTTACCTGCTTGCAAGCATTTGATCCTTATCCTTGAAACTCAGTATCAATTAACACACTTAAATTTTTAAACACAACACTTAATGCTCGAGCTATGTCATGAGCTTTTATTTATGTGCTGGCTGTTATTATTTTTTGTTGAGTGTCCTTGTCTAATAAGTCTCTCCGTGATGCATAGCTAGAGGACTCGGGGCATGGGACATGTTTTTATTTGCTTCCTACTTTATGCTTCACTATTTTTGCACAACCGTTCTGCTGGTCATCCTGGCCTCTATGCCTTGATGCAAGCGTGGTTTTGCTATATTAAATTGGGTAAGCTAACATCATAGTCATCTTGACCTTTATGTCTTTGATGCTTATGTTAGAATCTTTCCACATTCCAATCTGATATCAATCACATTCATATCTTCATAGTTGCGCTTGTGACTAGTGATGATTGTATGATTTTCCAATGTCCGTTAATAATGGCCCAATGATGAAAATAAGTTCCTTAACATTCTCTAATGAATGATGAACACAAAGACCTATGTTATAGTTTCTCTATTGCAAGTACCCCTTTGCATTTTCATGTAGCTTGCATTGTTAGACCTCATGTTAGTTTGCATTTTTAGGCTGCATTATGAGTTTGAGAGGGTTTTCCTTCATCTTTCTTGTGGATTTTAATCAACTGTGATCATGTTCTGATCTTTATTTCCTTATCTTATTTCGTGATCTCAATCAAAATTTTCTATCTTAAACAGTTGATTGATTTTGGGGCATTCTCTCTCTTAAGGCAAAATTTTCTTTCTTCTCTCCATTTCTTTGCACCTCTTCAAAACTTCTATCTTCCATTCGCTTTCACCCCACTTCTTTTCTTCTAATTCAACCTTGGCGCATAATATTTTGTGCTTGATGATCTACCTTGGTTCTATGATCTTTATATCTTTCATCTTACATCAAGAACCTTATCTTTAGTTCGATTTGATCATATTTATTAATTTTCTGTCTCTCCTTTATCTCATTTTGATTTTGATCACGAGGGGCAGTACCTATCAAACTTCAATCCTTGATTCAGCTTTATCAATCCTATCATTTGTTCCGCTTGGGACAACCTTGCTTGATATTCTTATCTCAGACATGTCAATTTCTTATTTACAACGGTGTTGACCTTGTCCTTTTCAATCTACTTATCTTTGTTCTGATGTCAATTACTTATTTACAATGGTGTTGATGTTTGTGTTGTTGTATGATCCCAAATCAATCTCACACTTCAAATGCATTCCTTGACTATATGTGTTCCCAAAATGATCACACATTAGTATAAGAGGGGCAAATGTATGCACCCTAAAATGGTCGCCTAAACTGTGGGCCCCATTTATCATTTTATCAATTTATCAAATTTCTGAATCAATGGTTTGGAACATTTTCAATTCAAATCAATTTCCTTGATCAAATTATAATTAATTCAATTATTTCAATATTTCCTAAGGTTTGATCATTTTTATTTAATTAAAAGATTTAATCTCCCTTTTAATTAAATAAAATTCATCTTATTTAATTAAAAGATTTAATCTTCCTTTTAATTAAATTCATCTTATTTAATTAAATTAAATATCTCCCATTTAATTAAATAAAATTCTTCTAATTTATTTAATTAAAAGAAAACCCCTCTTTTAATTAAATAAATAAAAATCTCCACTTAAAACACTTCATTTGATGAAAAAGGAAATAAATTAAATAAAAAGCAAATAAAGTCACTTTTTCTTCACATCTTCCTAAGTGGTGGGTTTTTTGTCTCTTAATCATAGCCTTTAATTTTTGCCTCTTAATCTCAACCGTTCACTTTTCTTTAAAAAGGAGCCCTCTCCTTCTCATTCAAAAGATATAGAATTTTTAGGTATTGTTATGCTACAGGTTTGGAGAGCAATTTTAAAGGAGAATTTGAGCACTCAAGCTTGGATATTGCAACTTCTCTCTTCTTGTCTTCTTCTTGCATCCATTGCTATTCATATAGATTAGATTCATGTTTACTTTCATACATTAAATTTGCATATTTCCTTTCATAGATTAATCATGCATTGTTATCATTTAGATTAATTTTCTTTCATGCATTGTAATCATATAGAATAGATTTTATTTTCATGCATTGAATCTCTCATTTCATGGTGTACTTGCATAGGCACAACTAGGTCAATTTGAGGGCCTTCATCACAAACCTTTGCACTCCATGACTAGGGAGCTATGAGTCGATATTTGAGGCTTCATTCTTGAGCAACCTTGAAAGGAATGACTCATAGAAGTGTGACACATTTTTATCACACAAGCCTTGTGGTGTTTCACCTATAATAATGTCAAACATGTATAAATTATTGCATCACGAGTCGAAAAACATACAGTTGATTAACAATTTTATAAGTACCTGGTGATGTCTTAAACCATATGCTCAGTCTATTTACTTTTGTGTAGCATTGGGATCTCCATTACCATGAGCTTGTATAACCAATGAAGACACGGATTCCCATTTTAATATATGACCATAATGTTGACATCGTTCAATCCATACCGTCGTCCAATCTTGATTGTTTACAATAAATAAATGTATTACATCCCACTTTTTAGCAACTGTACAAAAGTAAATAGATGATCGCTTACAATAGATTTATTTTGAAGATTAAGAATTAATTAACTACAATAACATCTCATAATTTATTACCTTTCAGTTTCCTAAATCTACCGTTGCCCACCAAGTATTCCCCTTCAAACTTTTTAATGGAGTCGAGATCCCAAATGCAATCTATATGGGTCTTTGCTGCAAGACTAAGAAGATATTGAGTAACGTACACCATCGTATGGTATACCATATATCCCTCAACCATAGAACCCTCGGGATGTGCTCTTTGTCATACCAAACCCTTAAAAAATTTCAAGTGTCTCTCAACCATCCACATTGACCTAGCCTGTACAAGTCCACACAACTCAATCTCCTCAACTTGGTGTATGAGGTAGTATTCTTGTGCATTGAAAAAGGTTGAAGGTAAACACTTTTACATTTCACACATTAGATGAGGAATTCTTTTCTTCTAATATTTTATATCTTCTTTATGAATTTGTTTAGATGACAACCACCTACAAGGGATTCAAGACACAAAAATATATAAATACAAGACTTTACAATATATTACTTGTTTGATATATTGAACAAATATCACTGCTTGCCTCATGTATTTTCCAACATCATATATCACTTATTTGATATTATTGTCAAAGTTCTCTGGGAGCAATAGGGGTAGAAAATACTGCAACAATTGTCAACTGATCATTTCATACAATGAAAATTGAATGGAATTACACAAATATATTGTAAATACAAAAGGCTGTGATTTACCTTGATGAAGGTATGCCAATCATGCATTTTCATTCCTGACCCAAAACCACTCTTCTTTGATATGAGATTGCTTATATTCACAACAAATCATGTAGGAAATTGAATTTTTTGTATGACTTCTTTTATGACATTAATTTGTTGCTCTGTCAATAAACAAGGAAGAGCACTTGCATTAATCCGATCTCCATTGCTATTTGATTCAATAATATTTTTCATTAAAAGGAAACTAAGTGTGCGGAAAATAGTTCCCTACGCTAAACTCCTGAGAAGAGGATCATGCAAATTCAGATTTAGCCCTTATCAATTACAAAATGATAATGCAATAACATGCATACATAGAAAAATGAGAATCACACAATGATTTACCCTGGGGAAAACCTTTTGGTAAAAACCCCCAGCACTCCAAAACCTGCACAATGTATTAATCAAAACTATTATTGTTTACAATACACTTGCAATGCAAGTTCTTCCAGGAGATAATCGACACTTGAAGACAAATCTGGTAGCATAACAACATACCAATAATACACTAACTTCACTTCTGATTCACAACCCTAAAAATGCTTATATCATGTGCTTCCCTTTTTAGGGCAACTTCCAAAAGGCAGCCGTATTAGGGTTTTACCATTCTCCGAGAAACTAGGAACCCAAATTTTTTTGTTGTGGTGATGCCTTGAACCCCACGGTTGCAGAAGAGTGTACAGTACTCAACATGATTAGTTGCCACATGTCTTGCATGTCTTCACCCATCATCAAATCTTTCACAATTAGCTCTTACAAATATTAATGACCGTCACAGGAATCCGTCATAACCGTTTCAGTCATTGTTACCTTACACATTGTCCAAAGTGCTGACATTTGGCAGATAACCTCTACCACAGAAAAGGGATGCGTAGATCCACCTACACCAAGTTTGATCATCCTTGTCATCTTCCAAGTGGAGTGCAAACCCAACATGTCCACTCAAATAAATGACAGAATGAATATCAAACTTAAATACATTATTTGCAAACAATTAATTATAAAACAAATAATATCAAATGTAAGGAAATATACAAGGTTGAGAAACCTTATTCCTAACATTCTCCCACTTGTCAAACACCTTGTAAGAGCCAAAGGAAATAACAGGATTTAGCTGCTATAGGCTGAGAGGCCCATAGAATCTGAACACCATCTGAACTTCTCTATGCCCATAGGTTTTGTCAATGCATCCGCAACATTCTTTACTGTATCTACCTTCTCCAAACTTACCTTTCCATCCTCTACCATATCTCTCACAAAGTGAAACTGCACATCAATGTGCGTGGTTCTGGCATGGAAAGTTGGATTCTTCGCAAGACAAATAGCACTCTGACTGTCACAACAAATTATAATCCCACCTGCATCAACACCAACATCTGAACACAGTCTCTTAAGCCAATGGCTTCCTTACAAGCATGAGTAGCTTCCATGTACTCTGCTTCTGTCATGGACAAGTGACCATAGGTTGCCGCTTACTCATCCAACTGATGGCACCACCAAATATAGTGAACACATAGGCACTGGTGGATCTCCCGCTGCCAATGTCACCTGTCCAATCTGAATCCACAAACCCATGAATACAAATTGAATGCGGAGCTCGAGAAGAGTTTCCATGATAGCATATGGAATACTCTGATGTACCCTTCAAATATCTGAACACTCTCTTAACTGAATCCCAATGTACCCATCTAGGTTTAGCTATAAACTGACTCAGGACTCCCACTGCTTGGGCAATGTCTAGTCTAGTACTGACCATAGCATACATCAGGCTGCCAACTGCACTCACATAAGGTAATTTTCTCATTTCCTCCACCTCACTAGGAGATTTTGGACAATCATCCACAAATGACTTTGTTCCCATAGAAACAGGAACACACAATGGTCTACAATCTGCCATGCTAAAACTATCCAAAATAGACTTCACATACTCTGACTCAACCAAAGTTTTCTGTTAGATCTATCTCTGCTAATTTCCATTCCCAAAATATACCTGGCTGCCCCTAGATCTTTCATCTCAAACTGTGCTAACAACTGAGACTTCAAATCAGAAATCATACCCATACCCTTCCCAATCAACATCATATCATCAACATATAATGCAATAATAAGAAGGCGATCGTTGTCAACTTTGAAATAAACACAATGATCTAATTTCGATCTCAGAAAACCAATCGACAACACAAAGGCATCAAATTTAAGGTACCACATCCTAGGATATTTTTTCAAACCATACAAAGACTTCTTTAATCTACAAACCAAAGACTCTCTACCTTTCTGAATATAGTGCTCAGGATGTGACATATAGATGTCTTCCTACAAATCACCATGAAGGAAAGTTGTCTTCACATCCATCTATTCTACCTCTAAATCATATGATGCTGCTAGAGATAAAAAAAATCTATTGGATGTAAGCTTTGCAACAAGAGAGAATATTTCACCATAATCAATTCCCTCCACCTGTGAATACCCCTTTGCAACCAATCTGGCCTTGTACCTCTCA
This sequence comes from Thuja plicata, assembly GCA_018584345.1. NCBI lineage: Eukaryota > Viridiplantae > Streptophyta > Pinopsida > Cupressales > Cupressaceae > Thuja > Thuja plicata. Next base: position 189,095 of record MU228199.1, on the reverse strand, counting down.
ACACTGCCATTTGCACAGAATTTCTTCTTAAACACCCATTTTCTTCCAACAGGTTTCTGTCCTTTTGGCAAAGGTACTAGGTCCCAAGTTTTGTTCTTCTCTAATGAAGCCATCTCATCATCCATGGCCTCAATCTAGGAACCTGCATCTTCCATACCTATAGCCTCTTTCACAGTTCTGGGCTCATCAGTGTTTGTAATCAAGGCATAAGCACAACTGGAATCTAACATAGAAAATCCAAACCTCTCTGGTTGCTTTCTTTCTCTCGTGGATCTCCTCAAGGACTGAGGTTGAGGTTTTTCTACCTCTTATTCTAAATTTTCAGAGATGCTAGAGCTCTCCTCATCATCAGATCCATCACGGTGTCTCTGTTCAGTCTTCTCAGGGGTAGGAGGCAATTGAACAACATCTTATTTCATTTCTTTTTCATCTGTCTGTAGCACAATAGGAGAAGGTGTTAGCTCTCTAAAAATAACATTTTTTCTATACAACACCTTACCAATCACAAGATCCCAAAGTTTGTATCCTTTCACACCAACACTGTAGCCGATGAAGATACATTTTACAACCTTGTTTTCCAACTTAGATCTTCTCTCCTTAGGAACATGTGCATAAGCTTCACAACCAAAAATATGAAGATGTCTAACTAAAGGCTTCTTACCAGACCACACCTCCATGGGTGTCTTATCAACAAGAGATGATGTAGGAGATCTGTTAACCAGATAGCAAGTAGTGACCAAAGCTTCAGCCCAAAAACTTTGTTCGAGGCCAGCTCCACTAACCATACTCCTAGCCTTCTCCATCAATGTCCTATTCATTCTTTCTGCAAATCCATTTTTCTGTGGGGTATAATGAGTTGTCTTATTCCTCTCAATCCCTCATTCTTTACAGAACTGTTCAAACTCTGCCGAACAAAACTCACCACCATTGTCAGTTCTCACACACTTAATTCTTTTACCAGTCTGATTCTCTACGAGAGCTTTAAATTCCTTGAACCAACTGAAAATATGTGTCTTTCTTTTAAGGAAATAAATCCATGTCCTACTGTAGTCATCTATAAAAGATACAAAATATATAGATTTGGAGAGTGAAGGAACTTTAACAGAGCCAAACACATCTGAATGGATAAGATCCAAAATACTAGAAGACTTGTGAGAGCTGGAGTAAAATTGAACACGATTTTTTTTACCATAAACACAATGTTCGCAGAAGTCAAACTCAAGATTACAATCATTTATCCCCTCAATGAGGTTTTTATTTTTTAGGGTTATGAGACCCTTCTCACCAATGTGGCCAAATTTCATATGCCACAATATTGTCTTTTCTGCAGGAAGTTTTCCTTCTAAAGTTTTAGCACCCTTAGGTACTCTTGCTGTATTACCATCAGAACCCATTACCACATAATTATTCACTGCTGGTTAAGATGGTGGAGATGAAGTGACTGCTACTCTCTTCCTTGAGATATAAGAACTATTGCACTATGAAGTGCAAGCATCCAGCTGAAATAGGGTACCTCTCCTAGTACCTTTCACGAGCACCATAGATCCTCTAATAATCTTGCATCCTTCTTCTGAAAAAACAACTTGCACACCTGCATCATTCAACATAATTACAGATAACAGGTTTCGTGCCAAACCCAGGATGTGCATTACCCCGTTGATCCCCTTTACTCATCCATCAGGGAATCTGATAGTGACTCTTCCTCGTCCAACTATCTCTAGGTGAGAATCATCACCCAGGTACACCTTTCCACCATCAAACTCCTCATACTTTGAGAACCAACTTCGATGAGAGGTCATGTGAAAAGAAGCACCCAAGTCAATCAGCCACACATCATCAGATGCATGAGTGGCCAAGGCTGCGACAAAAACATCACCATCCTCTTGAGATTTTTTGGAATATGAATCTGGGCTTTTCTTCTTCTTCTTTAACTCATTGTAGTCATTACAGAATTGCCCAGTCTTACCATAGTTCCAACATGTTACCTTAGAATTTACAGGAGTCTTCGATTTGCCACGGGATTTGGATCTACCCTTTTTAGACTTCTTGTCATTTTTCTTTCCTCTGTCTTTGGATCTACCGCGAACAGCAAGGGCTTCCTTGGTTGAATCGGAGGTCTTTCTTCACATCTCCTTAGATTGTAGCAAAGACACCACATCATCCATTTGGAAAGTGAAAATATTACTCCCAAGGGCCATCACAAGATGGTCCCATGAACCCGGCAAGGAACATAGCATGGTCATACATCGATCCTCCACCAACTTGACACCGGTTGATGTCAACTGTGCAATCAAAATGTTAAATGTGTTTAGGTGATCTGCAACGGATCCTCCTTCCTCCATTCTCAGAGAATACACTTTCTTTCTTAGGAAAACTTTGTTCACCAAGGACTTGGCCTGATACACAGACCCAAGCCATGTCCACAATTTGTTTGCGGTCTTCTCCTCAAGAACATTCAGGAGAACAAAATTTGCTAGACAGAGTCTAATGAGACCCTTAGCTTTTCGACCCTTAAGATCCCAATCTTCTTGAGGCATGTTTAATGGTTTGATATCATTTGCAACCACCTCCCATACATCATGGTCTACGAGCATGTCTTCCATCTTGAGCTCAAAGTTTGTGTCACTGAACTTTTCCACCTCCATTCTATTGTATGAAGAACCTGCCATCTCTTCCTGCAATAAGGTTATGAATACTCTGCAAAAATACTCCCACCGAACTAGAGATTAGCTCAAAAAACCCATACCCTAAAAAATAGAACCAAAGCTGGCCAGGCTCTGATACCAACTGAAAGGAAACTAAGTGTGTGGAAAATAGTTCTCTACGCTAAACTCCCGAGAAGAGGATCATGCAAATTCAGATTTAACCCTTATCAACTACAGAATGATAATACAATAACATGCATACATAGAAAAATGAGAATGACACAATAATTTACCCTGGGGAAAACCTTTCGGTAAAAAACCCTAGCACTCCAAAACCTGCACAATGTATTAATCGAAACTATTACTGTTTACAATACACTTGCATTGCAAGTTCTTCCAGGAGATAATCGACACTTGAAGACAAATCTGGCAGCATAACAATATACCAACAATACACTAACTTCACTTTTGATTCGCAACCCTAAAAATGATTATATCATGTGCTTCCCTTTTTAGGGCAACTTCCAAAAGGCAACCGTATTAGGGTTTTACCATTCTCTGAGAAAATAGGAACCCAAATTTTTTTTTTGTAGAAGAGTGTACAGTACTCAACATGATTAGTTGCCACATGTCTTGCATGTCTTCACCCGTCATCAAATATTTCACAATTAGCTCTTACAAATATTAATGACCGTCATAGGAATCTGTCATAACCGTTTCAGTCATGATTACCTTACACATTGTTGAAAGTGCCGACATTTGGAAAATAATGTTAGAGTAATTATCTTTTTACACTTATTAATTAGATCAATTTTTATTTAATTAATTAAGTTGTTTATTACTCTAGTTTACCTAAGCTATCTCTTAGGTGCATTATAATTAATATTTATATTAATTATTAATGTGCAACTTAGCTTTTCCTATTTTAGGGTTTCATTCAACTTTATAGGTTGAACTTTGTAGTTTCTTCTTCATTAATTCAGATTATAATTTCGCTCTCACTTTCTGAGCAACTTCTGAGTTCTTCTCCTTCTCTCTTTCTGCTTCTCTTCTATGACAGGTTCTTGCATGCAGGTGTTCTTCGAGTTTCTATGGATTTGTCTCTCAAATCCTACATGGTATTAGAGCTTCCCTGCTGCTGCCTGGTTTGAAGGTTTTGAAGCCGTCATTTGAAGAAGAAAACCACAGCTTCTCTAGGGTTTTTTCTTCAATCTAGAGGAGGTGCTTTTGTCTGGAGCATTTTGAGAAAAAACAGATGCTGTCATTGCGCTCAAAGGGACCGGGAGATCAACTTTTCATATAAAGTTGGCCATATTTGGCCACCATAGCTTCTGGGAATATTTTTTTTGCCCCTCAGGCCGTACGACATGCTTCCCGAGATTTTTTTTTAAAAAAAATGCTTTTTTTATTAGTTTTGGGGCGCAGCCGGCCGCACCACCATTGTGCCACCTCAATGCCACCCACGCGCAGCCCATGCCCGGCCCCTGTTGCCGCACCACCGCACCGCCACCAGCGGCCCTGCCTCCCCTTGGCCGCTCCGTCAGACCACCGCGCCGCCGCCCAGCTCTCAGCCCTCATGGGCCCTTCTAGCCCCAGCAGTGGTCATATCAATGACCATGGGATCTGTTTTCAGCCCCTATGTGCTCCATATTCCTAGGGGCCCGATTCTTTCAAGCCTAAGGGGCTAGAAATGTTTTTTGGAGCCTCTTCTACCTATCCTTTGTTTTTTGGCCATATCTTGGGCATACGGTGTCCATTTTTAGAAAACAAAATATCATTGGAAAGGTGTTTCCAATCCCAACATGATGGTGCTAGTATTTCTTGCTGATTCAGCTATTTGAGTCCTCTTTTTTGGCGTTGAAGTAAAGCCTTCCATTTCCTCCCTCTCTCCATATGGCATCCAGGTTTTATTCTCATTTTTTGTGCTTTTTATACTTGTTTATTTGTTGTACGGGGGTGTTAGACTTATACATTGTGGGGGGGTGCATTTTCTTTCTACAAATTAATTCAAAAATGACCCTTCTACTTTTGTCTACTTCTTCTCTCAATGTCGGACCCCTCGGTGGCCCGACTGACACCACACAATTATCCCACTTGGAAAGCACACATGACCAGCTACTCATGTCACGTGGCTTATGTCTGGATGAGAACCAACATATTTTGCAATGTCTGTTTGAGGTCCTTCAGCACTGAAACAAAATGGATGAGGCCATGGGTTTGATTGCACAACACATTTCAAACAGCCTCCTGTTTCACCTAGATGGTTTGACCACTCCTCGCGCCTATTGGGGAAATTTTGCAGATCTGTTTGGCACAGTGAATGCATTTAGGGCACTTCAGCTTGATGCAGAGTTGACATCCTTGTCTCCTGATAGTTTTTCCACCATTGAGGACTTCTTGATGAAGTTCAATGCTCTTCGATCACTTTTATAGGGATGTGGGAAGACCA
>MU228199.1:165941-176444 GCA_018584345.1 Thuja plicata | reverse complement strand
AATTAGCCCTGAAAACTAATAGCCATGGACTAGATAATTTCAACTAAATACCTATCTTTGTTTTCCTACATATGGAAATATTAATTATCAAATGTTAGTTTTAAGCATAATTTGATGGATGTCTAAACATCAGATCTAATTTTGATTATGAAAAAAGTAAGGATAGTGGGAGAAATTGTGCAGACAATGCAAGGGTAGCTTGATTTGAAACTTTAGGTAACATAAATCCTAGCATTATTTCTTTTTGATACTTTCTGTTTCTAATTTGTGCCCTAGTCTATTACCAACCAAGAAATAATTCACCCTTAAATTTATAAGAAAATATTTATTTTATTATTAAATATAATTTATAATTTTAATAAATACTAAGTATACATTATCCTGTACTTTTTTGGGAGCTGAAAATTATGAGTAGATACAAATAATTAGTAGTTTAACTAAATAAGACAACAACAAAAAAAATAAAGAGATATCAAACACTTCACACAATACCTTGAAGGTAATAGCAATGATGCCCTAGCTCTCAAAGCTCGCGGGTCATCAAGCATTCCAAATGCAAAGATGCAAACGAATGCCAGTATTAAATAGTGAGCTCATAAACAATGCATGATGCCCTAGCTTGCAACCCACGAGCCATCAAGATATTTCCTCATGAAATGATCATAAACAGGGAGTACCACATAGTGAATATCAACAACAAAAAAAATAAAGAGAGATCAAACACTTCACACAATGCCTTGAAGGTAATAGAAACGATGCCCTAGATCTCAAAGCTCGCAGGTCATCAATCATTCCATATGCAAAGATGTAAACAATGCCAGTATTAAACAATGAACTAATAAACAATGCACGATGCCCTAGCTTGCAGCCTGCGAGCCATCAAGACATTTCCTCATGAAATGATCATCAACGGGGAGTACCACATAGTGAATATCAACAACATAACAAATAAAGAGAGATCAAACACTTCACACAATGCCTTGGAGGTAATAGAAACGATGCCCTAGCTCTCAAAGCTCACGGGTCATCAAGCATTCCAAATGAAAAGATGTAAACAATTACAGTATTAACATTCATATTGTGCCATTAAATCAACAAATGCCATCAAAATGAAATTGAGTTAATGAGAAGAAAAAGCTCGAATGCCTACCTCAAGTCGTGGCTTCCATATAACAAGATTCCAATCAACTTCCACAGTTAGGGCCCTCTTCGTGCACGACGATATGCGATCACGCTAAATTAGAAATGAGCCTTTCTTCTTTTTTTTTTTTATAATCATGTGGGTGTCACAATTACGACGGTACCATCGCTATTACGACATCATCGGGGGCACTTAAAAAAAACACAAAAATCACACACAAATGGTAGTGCCATTGCAAATTGGGGTCAAAATTTGACCCCAAATGTTGTAGTGATATGTCTACAAGTTGTTCTTTTGATTGTACATATTCCAGTATTACTTATTTATCTTGTACTTGTTCCCTCAAGTAATGATATTTTATAGATATGTGCTTAGTCTTTGCATGCATCACAAGATTCTTCAAAATATTTATAGAACTTGTATTATCACAGTAAATTATCACTGGACCAGTGATCTCTTCATTCATTCCTTTCAATAGTTATTTTATCCATCCTATGTTAGAACAATTTGCAGCAATAACAACATACTCTGCTTGTGCAGTTGACTGAGATATGCATCCTTGCTTATCCAAGTGACTAGTCTTTCTCCAATAAAGAATGCTCCACCAGTAGTGCTCTTTCTATCATCTATGTTCCCAGCCCAATCAACATCAGTATAAAGTTTCAATTCAAACTTTCCTTCTCTTTTATACCATAGTCCATAATCCTCAGTATAATATCTAAATATTCTTTTCACAACAGTCATATGTGATTCCCCAGGGTTATTAGAAAATATTAAAACTATTCCAACTACATGTGCAATGTCAGGTCTTGTGTGTACAACATACATCGATTTACCAATCATAGATCTATACAATGTCCGATTTACCTCAGGTGTCTTTTCTTCTTTTGTCAGTTTGCATCCTGTCACCATAGGTGCTCCACCTGGTTTTGATTCTTCCAATTTTAAATGTTTTTAGTACTTCCTTGATGTATTTTGATTGCGTAATGTAGATACCTTCAGCCTATTGTAAAATCTGTAATCTTAGAATTTTTTTTATCGAGCTCCAAACATTGACATCTCAAATTCTTTTCTCATTTCATTAGAAAATGAAGTGCATACATTATCATTACCCCCAAATATAATATCATCAACAAATATTTCAGCAATAAGAGTTTTATCATCATTTCCTCCTTTTAAATATAAATTGTCGTTGTCACTTGTTTAAATAAATCCAATACTTATAAGATAAGAATGCAATCTTCTAACCATTAAAGCTTCAAGTTCATCAAGTTCCTTGTCATCACTATCACTGTCACTGTTATTTTTGATTATTTGTTTGCTACTAGATTTACCAATTTTCAAAGTAGACATAAATACAGACTCCATAGATGGTACAATATTGTTGTCAAAGTTATTCAGCTCAAAAGAAATCAATCTTCCAACAAGACCATTGATAGTAATGTTATTTCTAGGTGCAACTCTGATTTCATGTAATTGCAGAGACTCTTATAGAATAAATAGGCAATAGAGCTCTAAGAATCTTACTCACAATAGTGTCTTCATCAATGGTTCCACCAGATCCTCGAATAGCATTCACCACTTCCTTAAGTCGGGTACTGTATTGTGTTATGTTCTCTCCTTCCTTCATTCTCATATCATCAAACTTTCCACGAAGACTTTTAGGTTTGGCTCTCAGTACATTTGCATCTCCTCCATAAACTTGTGTAAGATGATCCCACATCTACTTGGCAATTGTACATGTCTTGATGTCCTCAAATTTAGCATATGTGAGTGAAGAAGAAATCTCCACCATGATAAGGTCATGTTCATGTTTCTCTTTCATCTAATTAATAGTCAAGGGTCCATAAGGTGGGATGAATTCATTCTCCAGATAATCTGCAATGTTGTTACCAATTCTTGATAGGCATAGTCTCATTCTTCTTTTCCATGTTGAGAAGTTATCCTTGTTCAACTTCAGTGCGTATCTCTTATACATCTTGTGGTCTTTAGCTTAAGTCCTTCAAAAATTTCTTCTAAGCACTGTATGTTATGATACCAATTGTTAGAATAACTAAGAGGGGGGGGCGGGCGGGGGCTGAATCAGTTTCCTCGCAAATTATCCTACAGTCCTGGAAATTTCTCTAGATGTATACCAAAACAAATTCAAATATAAAACTCAGCTCGGTGAAAATATATTCTGTAATCTCAAACTATCATCAATAGTGTTTACCGAATGTAAGTAAATTAATATTGTGATTACCGATCTAGGTCAATCAAATAAAGTGTAAAGTAAAATAACAATCCACAACATTCATGTAAATTGACACATAGATTTTTAATGTGGAAACCTTGCTAAGGGAAAAACCATATGGGCCCAACAATCCAAAATATTTTCACTCTTCTGAAGTGAGCTCGGTGAAGAGCCAACCCTGTTAAAGGTTACAATGCACACTGTTAAATGTGACCTGGTTAGAGGATTTAAAACTAACAGTTCTCTCTTGAGCATGCATTCACTATGTGGTCAATAAGAAAACACTCAACATTCTCTGAATATCATAATAAAGACTTTCACTGTCCTACTCGATTAAGAGATTTATCTGTAACAATGGTTAAATTGATACAATAATGATCTGATTCAATTACAACTCCATTTTGCATATTTTTAGATCTATGCTAAGTACATAATACCTCTGATCAATTTGTTCACTTCATTTCATCTGATTCACTCTGTTCTGCTCGGTAATGCTCTTTCCTCTGTTTGCTCGGTAATGTCTGCAGAAAAATGCTCGGTTCCATCTTTAACCAATTTGATCAGTCATGCATAAAATTTGCATGTGTGCTTCAGCATCTGTGCTCACATGTGCATTCATAATGAATCTCTTGTCTCTTATATAGACATCATGTCTCATTTAATTTTCATCCTTCAGATTTTTCCACTTAATCTCCATCGTTGATTTTACTGTTTGAACCTTCCTCGATAGTTGTCTTAAAAATGCGTTTCATTCTTTGTCGTCCGACCTTCATTGAATTCTCATAGCCATTTGATCAAAATAATAAACTTTATCTTTTACCTTGAAATCATCAATTGCTAGCTCAACATTCCAGTCGGACTCAGTTTGAATTAAATGCCTGGTCAATACCTTGTTGTGTCGATGATCCCTTTCTCGGTTATCACTGTGCTCAGTATACACTTTGATTTACTCAGTGTTCACTGTCTCTCGGTGTATACATAACTCATAATTTTCCGACCACATAAAATTTGTTTTTTCCAAATCTTCCATACATAACAAATTTTTTCCACCATAATAATACTCAAATAAGTTGACATTAATAACAAGACATTAACTGACAATGTTTATCATAACATCTGTAACTCAGTTGAATATCAACAAATGACTTCAAACATACAATCAGTTGTAGTTCATCAGCTCTGTGCAGGTGCGCCACTCTAGGTGTGTAATCCCCTTCAGATTCTTGCACTATGTATGGAGGATTAACTATTTACATTTGGTAGGTGGATGAGAGACAAATTTCTTCAGCAATGGTCCATCTGTATACCTTGGGTCCCCTTCTTCTTCTCCCCTCTTTATGCTCTGATGGGTCTTTCTTGGATGTAATGGGCTAATAGGGATTGCATGGATTCTTTGGCATTATTTCAAAGTTCTCGTTTGGGGTTTTTGTTAGGTTTGGGTACATTTCCAGGTGGGAATATCTTTTTGGCTCGATTTGGGTAGAGTAGTATGTTACTATATCAATTTATCTGTATGGGCTACAACCGAAGGTTTTCTTCCTGGTTCTTGCCTGCCGGTATGCCCACCTGAACCAGGTTTGTAAACCTTTTACTATTATTAATAAAATATTTCATGGCCTAGCCACTTTTACCAAAAAAATATAAAAGCACATGCTAGATCAAGTTTGGCAGGGTTTTAGACGAGGAAAGTTTCATAAATTGATTTGAAGATGGAAGCTAAATTTGGAAAACAATTTCCCAGAAGACCAAAGGATGATTACCTCGAGTTCTGAATGACTCTCAGATTAGCTTTTAAGCCTAGGGTAGATTTGATAAACTTTGTGATTAGAGTGAAAAAAAAATTATACTAAAAGAATATTTTTTATAAGATCTCTGATCATCTTTTTTTATAACAACAAGATTATAAGTTGTAACAAAATGACTTTCATATAATCTATATTATATAATTTTTATATTGACATATATTTGCGTCTCTATTTATCATCGTCAATGAAGGCTATATGCAACTATTGGAATGTGATCTTCATTCCAATTCTCACACATCCCTCATTCCTAAAGATGAATAATTGAGAGTGATTTAAACGTTGAACACAAAAAAAGGATATGTGTGCTAGATAATAGTTTTAAAGAGTCAATGTCCCTCTTAGTTTCATGTCTTTGTTGATCACCTCTTAATCCTATTTATTCTCTTCTCACCTCTTAATTATTCATTCATCTTTTAACCTTTTAATCTAAGACTTTGACTCTCTTGAAGACTTCTATAAAATATGATTTTTCCTCTCATTTAAAAAGAAACTCCAACTTTAGTTATATTTGGTAGATATGCCCACATCAAATTAATTTTTTTTTAGATAAATGTATAAATATAAAATTAAAAAAAAAATATTTACAAAATGATTTTTTTAGATAAATGTATAAATATAAAATTAAAAAAAATATTTACAAAAATAATCTACCATTTCATAATTATAATATTTAGAAAATATTATTTAGAATTATTAGTAGACAATAAGATTAATTAGTTCACTTAAAAATATATATTTAATAAATTTTTATTTTCAATATTTTTTAATTAGCAATAATAATTTTAAAATCAAATATAAAGCAATAGATGTAAATAATTAAAATTAGAAATTAGAATAAAATTTTGTATGGAAAAAAAAAAGTACATATAATAAAATTTCAATGTATTTTTATGTAGTAAATATAATTTAAATTAATATAAAATAATTTTAAGCTAAATAAAATAAATTTATTTAAAAAAAAAGTTAAATAAAACAATTAAACATTTGACTTGTTAGTGCATTAACAAAAAAAATTCAAGGTAACCAAGTCTATTGCAGGAAAAAGAATTGATGATTACTTCTAGTTTTTTGTTTTTGATCTTATCTGGCCTCTATGGCCTTGGTTATACTGCTTTAGTTGGTAGTTTTAGGGTCCTTAGAGACTTTTAATTTCAGCTAAATGTGGCTTAGCATTAAAATTGATATTACTCTCTATACTTTTGGTGGTATGTTCCTTTACTGTTTTGGACTGCTATTTGCTTCCGTACTGATACTGATAGTTGTTAGGATGTTTTTGATAAGGATAAGTATGGTTTTTGTCTTGCTGTTAAGGTGCTGCAAATGGTGATCTACTAACAATCCCTCTAGAAAGTCTTGTAATGGGACAACACCCTTGTTCATGCTGCTGCTTTTATCAAAAATTTAAAAAAATGCTAAATAATTGTAATCCTTTTGGGCTCATCAATATACTGATGTTACCCCCATAGTACCATATTAACTATCAAAATGAAATGTTAAATAAAATAATTAAAAATAATATCATAAACTACCAAAATTATAAATATATCAGGTCAATTATTTAGTATTCACTTCACGTCACATTTGTCCACATAATAAGTGTATAAATTTTATTTCATGTATTTTAGATCGTAAACTGTGTTAATTTTTGCCCATAAGATCACACTCTGTGTTTCTTCATGAGGAAGAGGAGAAAAAATAATTATGATTACAGACAGAAACACATGTCGAGTTCCTATCCAAAATGTTAAAGCATAAAAAAAGGAATTTAATTGTCAAGTTCCTATCCAAAATGTTAAAGCATAAAAAAATGAATTTAATTGTCAAGTTCCTATCCAAAATGTTAAAGCATTAAAACAAATGAATTTAATTGTCAAGTTCCTATCCAAAATGTTAAAACATAAAAAATGAATTTAATTGGGGAATAGTATCTGAAAGTGAATATATATTATAACGTGCTGGATGATATACATTTGTGATTTGAGTTTATAACTGCAATGAGCTTTTCCCAAAATGTGAACTCATAAAAAATGAATTTAATTAGTGAATAGTATTCTGGAGGTGAACATATTTCTAACGTGTAATTGGATGATATACATTTGTGATTTGGGGGCTTATAACTGCAATGAGCTTTGAATTTTGCAGCAAGGTTCATGTGCATTTGAAAATCCACTGAAGTTTTCTTGTTATCTTGTAATGGACCCCAGTAATTGTATGTCTACTAAGGCTGCAATAAGATATTGGGTTTGGGGCTGCACAATTCAAGCTGGTGTTCATGTAGCTGGGGCATTCTATCCAGTTTTTGCCCTCAACGGAACATCAAATAAAGGATCAATTGAAGAGAAATATTGTTCATTGGCCACTGCTAGTGTTCCTTTTCTGTCAACCATCAATTGGGACCTTGCCATGAGCAATATGGATGAAGATGAAAATAAACTACTTTTGATAAACACCGTTGGCAGCAGAATCACATTTCTAGTTACATTTGATCAAGGCAAGACGATGATGACCCTTTTCATTCCAGGATTTGACAAATCAGAAATCAAACTACCTCAAGTAAGCTTTCTATCCTATTCAGTTAATATATATATATATATATTAGCTTCTACGAGCACTTTGGTAAACTGAAAAAGTGATGCATTAGATTCATGGATGCTATGAAAACTCTCCAAATAGAATTAACTCTCCAAATAGAATTCATAATGATGTTAACTTATGCATCATGTATTGAAAATGAAAACATAAAGAGCACACATAACCATCTAATATTGTCTGGTTGATGGAAATGAGACCAGGATTAGGTTAACTTTTAATTGACAGCATCTGGTACTAACAAATTTTATATACCCATCAGTAAATTAGCAAGGAATCTAGTAAGTGGAGAGTACAATTTATGCTGTTTTTAATTGACAGCATTTGGTACTAACAAATGTTATATACCCATCAGTAAATTATCAAGGAATTTAGTAAGTGGAGAGTACAATTAATGCTGTTTTTAATGTTCATCAAAAAGCATAGTTTGTACAAGTCAGCTACAAGACTGAAGAGGACTCTCTTACCCAAAAGCAGAGTCCTGGCTGAAAATTAAACGAAACATTTTGACATTGCCAGGCATAATTAAGATAAAAAGCATGATCCTTACCACTTATTGCATACACAATCTAATATTCGCATGCAATTAGGAGAAATTCTGAAACAATACCTCTAGAAGGTATAAGTAGACTCTTCAACAGTACTAAAATTATGAACTTGACATTTTTACTGGTTTTTCAAAATGAGTTTGCAAAACCCCTCCGTTTTGTTGCGGTGAGGAAATGGTGTGTCTGCAGGAGGCAGAGGAACCCCTAAGAAATCACAGAGAGGAGCCCATCCTTCCTTTACATTGAAAACCAGTAATTTATGAGCAGGAACATGATTCTTAACAGCTTCTACATGTGCCTCAAACACACTCAACGCGTATTCTCTGTCTTCGAACCTCCCCTCGAACAAACCTTCCCAAACAACCAACCCCATCAGGGTTATTTCTGATGCAGAGAAATTACTGGGTTCTTTGTCAACACGATAAAGAGTGTTCTTTATACTCTCATACCATCTTTCCTTATCACGCACATTTAGTATTATCTTTGCCTCGGGATATTCTTCCATCAATTTGCGATACAGCGCTACAGATGGCATGTCTACTGTTGCAGTGTACCCATTCAATACGCTCTTCAAATTCTCCAACTTCCCTATTCATGTCAACATTACACCACAATTATGTCGTTGAATTCAGCTAATAAAGATTAGCTGTTATTCCTGATTGGCTTACCGGACAAAATATTGAGCCATAGATCTGCGTCCTTATTCTTTAACATTTCAGTACCATGGTAGCAGCGAAAGCTTAAGATGTTGATGTTAGGGTTTGATAGAACCGGAACAATATAAGAATAAACAGTTATATGCAGAAACAATAGAAGAAAGAAACTAAACACAGATAACACACAGATTTAACGTGGTTCACCCAAAACCTGGGCTATGTCCACCTACACAGCCGTCCAACCTTTCTTATTATCCAGCAAAAACGTACACAACCTTACAATGCATTATACATCTCAAACGCTTATAACATGTGTTTTAGGGCAACCTCTAAAATCAACCATTTTAGGGTTTTACAATGTCAGTCTTCTTTTTCCCAAAAAAGCAAATCTTTTTCCCGAAAAAGCACCAAAAAATTTCGGCCCTTCGGGGCTACTGCCCCTCACCTCCGGCAACTACCAGATATGTTGCCACAATATCAACACCTACTACATGATCAGTCGCCACAATATCAACAATCTCTCACTTGGAGACTGATCAAGCTCCACACCAAACAATCTCCTACTTGGAAACTAGAACCAGACGACAATGTAGTATGTGCAACTCCCACTGGATAAAAGACCTTGCTGTGTATTAACCCCACAATCATCAGTCAAGAAGCCCAATTGAAGCTGAGCAAGAAACCAACTTCTCCTTGGGGACTGCCTTCGTGAACATGTCTGCAGGATTGTCACTTGTGTGAATCTTTTCAAGCCGTAATTGGCCATCCTCCAAAACAGACCTTATAAAATGGTACCTAAGTTGTATGTGCTTTGTCCTTGAATGAAAAGAATAATTCTTTGCAAGATGAATGACACTCTGGCTATCACTGTACAATGGGCGATCTTCCTGCTTCTGATCCAATTCCTCCAGAAAATATTGTAACCAAATCATCTCCTTGCTAGCTTCCGTAGCAGCTACATACTCAGCTTTAGTAGTTGAAAGTGCATTAACTTTCTGCAATCTAGAAATCCAACTGACTGCAGTACCCCCTACGGTGAAAACATACCCTGTAGTACTCCTCCTTGTATCAATATCTCCTACCAGATTAGAGTCAACAAATCCACTCAGAATAGAACTAGATCCTATGAAACATAATGCCTTTGTAGTAGTTCCTCTCAAATATCGAAGAATCCATTTGACAACATTCCACTGTTCCATACCTGGATTGCTCATATACCTGCTGACAACTCCCATTGCATGAGCAATATCTGGCCGTGTGCATACCATTGCATACATCAAACTGCAAACAGCTGATGAATACGGGATGTTAGACATTTTATCTACCTCTTCTTGTGCCTTTAGGCACATTTCCTTAGTCAATTTGAAATGACTAGCCAAAGGTGTACTGACTTCTTTTGCATCATGCATATTGAATCTTTTCAACACCTTCTTTATATACTCACTTTGGGACAAATTCAAAGTTCTATTTTTCCTGTCCCGTGTAATCCTCATACCAAGGATTTGCTTAGTAGCACCCAAATCCTTCATAG
>MU228199.1:137579-163750 GCA_018584345.1 Thuja plicata | reverse complement strand
AAAATATTTTCTATGGGGTGTAGCATGGAATGAAGCCCCAGAATCAATTACCCAGGAATCATTAACATTATCCAAACATAATATTAAAGCATCTTGTAAAGTATTACTTGCAACATTAGCTTGCTTATTGTTATCTTCATTTTCGTCTCCTTGTTTGTTTTTTTGAGACCAACAGTCTTTCTTTAGGTGACCAGGCTTTCCACAGTACCAACAATCTTTCTTTCCTTTAGATTGAGAATGTCCTTTATTTGACTTCCCTCGTGACTTGCCATGTGAAGGGCCTTTTCCTCTTTCACTTGTTCTTCCTCTGTTCTCCACATTTAAAGCGGAACCTAACGTGGTTGAAGTTTCACCTGTGCTTTTCCGTCGCATTTTCTTGCTTAGGATAACACCAACAACTTCATCAAATTTCAAAGTATTTGAACTAGAGACAGAGTTGCTTACAACCATAACCAAACTATTCCAGCTTTCTGGCAAAGAACATAAAAGTAAGAGAGCCCCAACCTCTTCATCGAATATAATTTTTACGGATGATGATTGACTGGTGACAGTATTAAATTCATTTAAATGATTCGATACAGATTCTCCCTCACCCATTTTCATATTAAACAAACGCTTCATAAGAAATACCTTATTCGAAGCTGAGGGTTTCTCGTATAACTTAGCCAATGTCTCCATTAGCTCTATGGTCGTTGTTGCCTTTGATATGTTGAATGTTACAGATGGTGCAAGGCACAATTGAATAGATCCCAGTGCCTTCCTATCCAAGACCTCCCATTCCTTTGCTGACATAGTTCCATGTTTCTTGGTTTTTCCTTCTAATGGCTTCCACAGGTCCTTTTGATATAGATAATCTTCCATCTGCATTTTCCACAACTGAAAATTCTAGCCACTGAACTTTTCAATCTTGAATTTGGAATCCTCCATTGCTCCCACTCAAATCTAAAATTCCTGTCAATCTACAGCAACAAACCTTGCTCTGATACCAATTGTTAGGGTTTGACAGAACCGGAACAATATAAGAATAAACAGTTATACGCAGAAACAATAGAAGAAAGAAACTAAACACAGATAACACATAGATTTAACGTGGTTCACACAAAACCTGGGCTACGTCCATCTACACAACCGTCCAAATTTTCTTATTATCCAGCAAAAACGTACACAACCTTACAATGCATTATACATCTCAAATGCTTATAACATGCATTTTAGGGCAACCTCTAACATCGACCATTTTAGGGTTTTACAATATCAACACCTACTACATGATCAGTCGCCACAATATCAATAGCTGAGGGATTCTTTCAGTGAGTATGTGCCAATTCGGGAAAGGCCTGCCCCTATCACCTTCAAATTCAGATTCAATTTCTCCCCTGCACATTTTGTCAATCAAATAAATCATCCGAATAAGATTAAAACCAAATTTAGAGTCTCTATATGTAAAAGGCTTTATCATACCATTAATCTTGTTCATCTCCATGAAAGCTTTAATTGGGTACATATGAAGCTTGGAATGTTCTCTTTATAAGTGAATACAGATCGTTGCAAGGCTACAAAATAGTTGATAAAATATCTCTTCCACATTTGAAACGTGGGTGGAGTAAAACAATTTTCCGGTCATGTTACTGGAAAATTAAAACAGGTTGTCGGCCATGTTATTGTCCCTAAGGCCCACAAACTTTGAAAAGACCACAAAGACTTACAAAGATAATGGACTGAAGTAGGGGGGAGGAGTCCTAATTTTGTGCTTTTCAATATCTTATGTGGAAATTTCAAATTATTCTTAATCTTTTATAGCAATTTATTTTTCACTTACAAAGATAATGGACTGAAGTAGGGGGGAGGAGTCCTAATTTTGTGCTTTTCAATATCTTATGTGGAAATTTCAAATTATTCTTAATCTTTTATAGCAATTTATTTTTCAAGTTCCCTACTTAAAAACAAAATTTCAAGTCCACATAAACATGTTTTCAAGTCCACATCAACATGTTTTTCAAGTCTACATCAAGTTCCCTATTTTTTTAATGGTAGCTATGCTGAAGGATTGGTTTATTTGGCCCCTATTGTTCTCTGTCCCGATCCTTATTGAGGTAGAGGCATCCCATATTGAGGTGGGGATTTGTTGGTGGGAGGAGGAGGGCGGGTGCTAGATATGGTATTCTCTTGGCATTGGTTACTCTGAGATAGGATGGATGCTTGCTCGGGTTGCCTCGATTGCTACCTCCCTCCCTATTTCTCATATGGAGGTGGGATCCCCTTCTAGTGAGGTGGAGGGGAGTTGTGCTGGTGTGGACGTGGTTTTCTATGGGGAGTTTAGTGCCAGATGCTATTGGGTGGTTTCAAGTGCTAATTTGGATCTCAATCAGAGGGTTTGGGGATCCTTGGAAAAATCCCTACACTTGTTGTACTTGGCTATTTGAGAGGTGCTGCTTTTGGATGGCTTGTGGGAACTTGTAATGTGCTCTAAAGGTTTAGGGTCCTTTAGAAAAAATTTGAAGGTTTTGGGTTCCTTACAAAAACTCTTCTTGTGCTCTGCTTGGGCAGCTTGTCTGTCCAGGCTTTGTTTGTTGTTCTATTGCGCTGAATGTTTATCTCTCGTTGTATTTGGGATCAGGGCCCATTTAATCCTTGCTGATCTAATCAAAAACATATTTTTTGTAAAGGTGTCCAAAATGGTTCCAAAAAGTGATAAGACCAATAGATATGCACTAAGTCATGTTTAATGGTACACTGATGTGGCACTACATGAGTGATTGTTTTTTGAAATATAGAGACATCTTTTTGAGATATGCATTGATGATAAACTTTTAGTGCATCACTAATTTGTTCACCAACTGATCTATTATGTTCACCCTCTATATGACTTATTAGACCCCGCTCATGTGTATCAGCTCCTCTCCCCTACAAAAGCCGAAACAGCCAAAAATAAAATGCAATAATGCACCAGAAACAAAGGGTAGCCAAACCTCTGTTTTCTTTAATAGCAATTAGCTTGTTATCTTAAAGAACATTGTTCAGTTTTCATGGTAATTGCTCATTACAATATCGTGTCCTTGCATCTCTTCAGTCATGTAAACAACAGATGGTCAATCATTCACGTACCTCTTCAATATCCATACTAATTAGGTTATAGATTGTTAATTCATCTTTTACTGATGTTGAAATGTGACTTAATGGCTTTGCTTGATTTGCTAATTCTATTGCTTAACCTCATTATTCTTTGTTGCCGCCATAGCTACTTATCGCATGAGCCCATCTCCCATCAATCTTAACGTTAGGCACTGTCGATGACTTAATCATAACATTCTTCTAATTTACTGTCTTACCACTGCTAATTGCGTCTTCATAGCAGATATCGATTTAATCCAATCATACATAGCAATTTATGTATTCGGTGCTTATAACTATCGAGTAGAGATGACAAACTATCAGAGTAGCCAATTCTTTAATCTTTGATCAGCTTCATGTTTGCTCATCATTTTCTATGTGATAACTTTTGGGTAGCGATAAATGTTATTCCTCCTCGATTGACAATGGATTGATCTTAAAGCAATGTTTGTACAATCATTTCTTAGGTGGTGTCAATTCTCCAGATGCCAACCCACACGATATTGACAAGTGACAACAGAAGATTCCCATTTATAGCCGTATTACTGTATGTGGTGTCTTCGTTCTTACTTTATAGCCTTTGTCGGAAGACATGCATTAACAACGCTGCCATTCAACTGAGTAGATGACACTTCGTCAATCTCTTCCTATCTTTATCATTGTATGATTATTACGATAATGGTATTTGATATTGTACCTTTTTTGTAAAATGGTTGTCTACATAAGCTATTGTTTCCTTCTCTATTTTGACACTTTGCATAGAAATTCTTATAGTATCGTGGTGATTCATGGATCCCAATTATATATGTAAAATGATTAAACACATATTCATTGATTCTTGTGGATGTCATTGAATGCATTATGCAATTCATTCATCATGTAGATTTCCAAGTCTCAAAGGTTAGAGCACCAATGGTTCTCAATGCAGTTCAGTTGATTATACAAAGCAACAACCTTGTAGTAGCTTGTCCATAAAGTTGTTCATCGGATATTTCTTGAACTTTTTACAAGGATATTTTTGAAAATCTTAAACTTATATGTATTATTGAATGTCTGATATTCTTCAAGCTTTGAGTTCCCAATGTAAATTGAATTCCAAGTCATCGTTATTAGTCATGAATGATTGAATTCCAAATCATCGTTATTAGTCATGAATGACTTAGCAAATGGGCAGGGATTGCTATTCCTTGTGATCATACTTGGAGAATCTCTCACCATTAGCCTTCTTAAAGAGAACAAAGTTTTAACAACCACTTGGATATTGACTAATGCTAGTTCTACAGAAAAAGGTGAGCAGTTCAATAACTTCTGTGTGTAGGAGATATAGTCGGAATGTCACTTCCTCAACTAAAATTAAACATTCAATATTTGATCTTCCCTCTTAAGAAGGAATTCTTTGTTGAACTTCATCCGTTTGTATATTGAATGATAATGCTTAGGTTCAATACTGCTAGGGTTTGTCCCTTTGCTCCAAATGTGTTTACACATATCACTGATAAGAGTTGCATCTGGGTTCCCAAGTCTTGTGCCCATCTTTGTTTTCTTGTGAGTTTAATATAACTTCTTCATTCAATTCAAGAGTGGGTTGTCGTAAGTTTTGTCAATTTTGATTTCAAACAAGGGATTATGATTAATTTAAAGATTATCCTTAACCAAACTTAACTTCTTCCAACTTTTCTTTTCCGATCAAAACTTGAATAACTGTTGACATTCAAAACTAAACATCATGCCCGTGTACTTATAAAAGATTAAGTATCAAACTTAGATATTTCCATAGAGATCAACTTAATAAATAATGTGTCTATATCAAACAACACTTATGCTATTAACATATCTTTAAAGTTCATGTCGCTTTTGATCTCTAAACAATAAACTGTCCCATCACCTCACTGCTTTACTCCTATCACTGTAGTGTCAGGAACAAGAGATTTGCACAATATTCCCTTGATTAATCTTTAGCCAAAATGTCTGCATTATGATACAAAGAGAAAATGATAGGAAGTATGTGATGCAATTGTATGACTAAACAATCCACACCCTTCAATCTGTCAAGAATGAATGTTCTGATTAGTAACACAATTTCCATTTCCAAGCTATTCATGATTTTCTGCTCATGGTCTTCTCTTATCAATAACATATAATTCCAACTGTTCTAACTGCATTATAACCCCAAAGAGATAAATGACTGATATACCCAATACATATCGACATTCATTACTTCGACTTCACTATGCAGATGAACACTATGAATCTTCTTTAAAGGCACACACATTAATCTTTTTGTCAAACTTCTTGTGTAGCCACCAATTTCTGTCAGCATTTAATCAATTGTTGCAGAACATCTCACATAACATTTCTCGTTATCATCATTTTGAGACAAACCCCTTTTTGACATCAAAGACAAACATGTCAAAATCAACGCTAGCGAGATGCTGGAAGAAGAGGAAAAATAAATAATTTAATGTGCAATTGTCACAATGATAGATTTCGCTGCAGATCGTTTGTAATCTCAAAGAGTGATTCTATCACTCAACTCCAGTTTTGTGAACCTATGCTCACAAGCTTTCTTCTGGGTCTGTTTGATGCAGGAGCATCCTGCTTGTTTGTGCGAGAATGAGAGGTGTTGAATCATGTGGCATCCTCATTTATACTCGTTATATTATTGAAAGAAAAAATTGTAATGGTGGATAGGGGTGGCATGAGGAGTGCAGGGATAGAGGGAGGCGTTACAAAGAGTTGGCACCATGTCTCATTTGGGTTTTCTCCTTCAGCATCAAATTGCTCTTGATCTCTGAGCGCTTTAGGCTCTTCTCCAATCTTTAGTCTGCCCTCTAGCCTCTTCTGAATATGAGCATATTTCTTTTAACTTGGCACATTTTTCTTAAACTTTCTTAAAGTGACGATTTGTTCTTTGACTCCATGTCTTTAGACATCAAACTGGTGGCTGCGACCTTTGAAAAACACTCTCTCTTGAAAATGCTTGACTTTCAACTTTTCTATTATCTCCTAGCTCTCCAAGATCTTCATGCTTGAAACATCACATCCATTGACTCAGCTGCGACTAATTTAAATTCTTTGATCTCTTCTTTTGAAGCCCATAATCATTGCAAGAAACATCTTATAGTATTGGCCAATTAATCCTTTACTCCTAGTGAATATGATCAACAAGGCTTCGACTCTTCAAGATCATCAGCCATTTACTCTAATACCATTTGTAAATTGAGCGGAGCAAATAAAAAGACAACAATAACATAAAACATCATAAAATAAACATTCAAATATTTATATACAAAATACACTTTAACAAGATTATTTCTGAGCTTCAGCTCATTCCATACATGCACCATTATATTTATTTTATTTATAGCCTTTTATAGCTCTACAGATCAGCTGGACTCTCAACAGAGATAGTGCATAAAAAACGTAGTGTTAAACATTATATGGACCACTTACAAACTATTGAGGAGACAATGTGAACATAAAATAATGTTTTTAGAATGCCCATAATGTGTGTGAGACTGTAGATGTTGCAGTGGACAGATAACATGAAATGCATTCAAATCTAATGAAGATCGGCTCCAATCTTTATTTTTTATGCTGAGTGATTTTCCTGCAGATGGAGAATACAGAGTTGATAGATATAGTGGCGAATATTAATGTGCATACGGATGATATGTAGCTGGGTAGTTGAGATTACAACTTCCAACATTCCTGGCCACTACAGATTGTAACTTCAAAATTGGTTTGATGCAACACAGCGTCTCATTATTTTAAAAAATAATCAACTTATGTTATTCCATGATTGGTGATAGCAAGATACAAGACACCATCACAATGATTGATCTAAATTATGCTACCGCTAGAACTGATACAAGCTTGTTGCTGCAGTGGTATAGTCTTTGGAAAATAATGGGTTCAAAATATTTAATAAATCAAATCAATCAGAATAATACTAACGCACAAAAAAAGAGATGGGAAGAAGAAATACAGTTAAAATGAGCAACCTTATTAGATATGATGATTTTACTAGTATAAATAGGAGAAGTATCCTTGACACCATGGTGGACTTCTAACTCTGAAGTAAAAAAAAATACTAAAAACCAAAAACCAAAAACCCGGTATCTAATATTTTATTGTTAGCGGTAGTTTTGAACTGGCAAGTACATCTGTAGCGAAATTGAGAAGACTATAGACAACCTCAAACCCTCAAGCTTTTTAATTGAACCTAGAGGTGAATAAATAACAGTGGGGGGTTTTGAATCTTCTGAAATAATATCATTCTTATAAGTTGCATCAGAAAAAGAATAAAGTTCTTCCATCAGGTAGAGGACGACTGCCTATAAGAACTATGGAGCACTTGGCTTCTATAAGAACTATGGAGCACTCAAAAGCCAAATGCTCGATAGAAAAATAATACCTACAACAAAATGGGATCCTCCTATATTCAACTAGCTAACCCAAGATTTATCATTATTCCGAAGAATAACTTCACCATATAAAGCTTTTGATATATAAATTCAACTAAAATGCAGGAAAATGAAGTATGACCCAAACATTGATCACAGAGTCTACCTTGAAGAAAGTCTGGCTTCATTACACCAAAAATGAAGGAGAAGCTACGGAAACCTTACTACATAGGTATAATATTAGTTAAATCTTTCAAACGATAGAAAGAAGAAACTTAGGGGTATAATATTAGTTAAATCTTTCAAAGGATAGAAAGAAGAAACTTAGGGGCATATAGAGAGGGGATGTAAATACCACCTCCAAGGGCCCTTCATCAAGCATAGTCTTTGATCATCTTCAAAATCAAAGAAAACCATGAAAAAAACCTCTAGTAGAAGGGTAAAACTTTATTTTATCCTCAATCAAAGTAGACAAAATTTCGTAAATCTAACAATGCAAATCAATAAGAGAGAGAAAAAAATAGAAAAATCCTACACATTAAGCCTTGCTTAGCAAAATAATCCTCACATTTAACTAAAACTTTTTCTAGAAGAATCATAAGAGTCGTAAAAACATAGGGCATTGTCATCTTGATAGAAACCTTCATTTTTACACGAGCATTAGGAGTAATAGCAATCTTGGTTACATTGGTAGTTGACAATATTTTCCTTAACGTATCTACATAGGAAAATCATTGCTTGGAGCTAGAGGAAGTAGTGTTTCCAACACAACGAACAATCTGTTCAAGAGAGGAGGTCCTATATACAACTGAAGAAATGGCAGCCAAAGAGAGCCCCAAAGCCAGAGCATCCAACTTAGGGGCTTCCACATACTAAGCCCAACGATAGCCATTGCATGACCAGCCGTAAGTTGAGAAGAATCACCACTATGAGAATAAAGGTCAACAACCAAATTCAATGGAGATGGGTCCACATCGATGGAAATTGAGCCACAAGGAGCAAAAACGATGAATTATAAAATAGTAGCGAGTTAGAGAAAGCCAGAGACATTTGTAAAGTGAGTGTTCCCAATTGCTATCTATTAAGTAGCATACCTATATTTTTAAAACATTAGATAAAAGACACTAAGAGATATCAAGTTTAACATTCATAAATATTTCTTTCTTCGCGAACCTTGTCTAGGGATAAATGACCTATTTCCACAACAAAGTTTGGGTTGATTGCTTTTATCAAACATTCAAAGAAGACCTTTCTAACAATCTCTCAAGGCAAGAAATAACATGGTTATATATTGTAGATGTTCTTAAAGATAAGAAAAAATGAATTGTAAGGTTTCTTTTGTGAGATTCAAGGTTTTGTTCTTCTTCATCCCGCTTTACTCTAAACTATTATTTCCATAATGATTTAAAATAAGATAAATTGGTAGATAGATTTATATTCTTAGAAACAATCAAAACACAAGAATATATTTTTTAAAGTAAAACTATATATAAAAAAAGTAATTAAAGAATTAAGAGAATAATTTTATATCATAGTAAACAATTTGTTATGAGAGTTGATTGGTTCACCTAAAATCTTTTTATATATTAATTATTTATAAATATAAAACTTATTATGTAGTTGTCTACCACATTTTTATTCCTTTCTCCAAACTAGATATAACTTCTTTGACATCGCGAGAATAGGCTATATGACTTGTTTTGTGTGATTTTTGGTTTTACTCGTCATTGTGACATTTCTTATTTAAACTTGATAGAAATTTAAAAAATTGTAATGATTCAAGTATTTATACGTAGCTTCAAAAGAGCAGATGATTTCTACTATAGTCAACTATTGTGAAAAATATTAATTTAATTTTTTTTAGAGTTTTTTTGTAAGTTATATTTTGTTGGAATTTTAAATTAACTTGTATCGCCCTAAGCATGTTGATGTGCACACCTAGCTATCACGAGTAGCCAAGAGTTATTGTAGCATAGACCTTGGAGAATGAAATCCCCTGCTAGTTGAAGTTTATTACATTCCTTTCAAATGTTTAACATTTCTCATACTTATCAAGAAGGCAATTCAGTTGCAGATGGGTTTGCAAACTTAGGAGTTGTGTAACCTAAAGTGAGAAGATGGGGAATAAATGATATCATGCCCCAAGATATTAAATGCTTATTCAAAATGATTGCAAATGATGCTAAGTTGGAGGTATTTTTAGGAATGATGATTTTGAACTCTAGACTCATGCAAAGAGGCTTGGTGACAAGTCCAACCCTCATAATGGTGTGTCAATACACAAATGGATTTATGAGCCTTGTTTATTGCAGATGGATTGTTTTCATGGTGGTTTGGGCTCTCTATTTTTACCTTGGAAATATGGGTGAAGGTAGAAATAGAGTCGAACCATATGTATATTGAAATAATAGGAGAATGTTGATGTCTGAAGTGAACTATTTACAAGAGGCCTCACCCCGTACATTGAGAGGTTGCATGGTTCTGATCCACAGGTTACAACTGCATTTATGGGGGGCTGGGATAAGGCTATTCTCTAGGTGTTTGCTATTAAGTTGTTGGTTTAAAAAGAATTTGTGGCAGAGGTTTCTTATACTTTGGTGGAGAGAAGAAAATTTTTCAGGGATAGAAAAATTGCAGATGAAGCTATGCTAATATTCTTCGAGAAAGGTGAGAGGGACAAAGTTAAAAGGACTTCTGATGGCGGTAATGATAGGACTACTATCAATGATTTTTGGGATAGATTGTAGAAGTAATTATGAGGTATGTGACACTATATTTTCACTTATGTAGCATGTTTAGCTATTAGTTTGTTATCCCGAATCACTTTAGACATAATAAGTGCATATTATTGCCTTTGTATCTCTTTTCATCCCTATCTCATAGTTTGAAAGTTTATATCAATCAACCCTAGGTATATATGAGGGTTTCATCCTTCTTATTATGGAATTTTCTATTAAAGCTATCGGGCATGTGCAAGATCATGGTATGCCAAAAAGTAGCGATGTGAAAAAAATCCTCTTTTCACTCGTCCAAAAATGCGCTAAAAAGCGTGTTGACTTTTTAGTAGGCCTGGGTGTTAGTACACATGGCCAAACGAAAAGCCAAGGCACAAGCCTAATCAGATATCCATTTTCAAATTGGATATCTGATTTTTGCTGCCCAAATTTTGTTTTCCATTTAAAATTTTAACATTTGCAATTTTGAACTTTTTCATTCCATGCTATTTTTAATTTTTATTTTATTTTTTAATTATTGTTATAGATATCATTTTTTATAATATTAATATTATGATATTAACATTAGAATTAATATAATAATAATAATAATACCTAGGAGAGAGAGAGAGAGGTCTCTCTCTCCAACATAAGGGAGAGTGAGATAGTAGGGGGAGAGAGAGTAGGAGAGAGAGGAGGGTGGGAGGGTGAGAGAGAGAAAGAGAGTAGGGGAGATAGAGGTGTTTGAGAGAGAGAGAGAGAGTAAAAATTGAAAATAACATGGAATGAAAAAGTTGAAAATTGCAAATGTTGAAATTTAAAATAGAAAGCAAGATTTGGGCGGCAAAAATCAGATATCCAATTTGAAAATGGATATTCAATTTTATATTCGATATCTGATTAGCCTTGGTATTTGGCTTGAGTTTTGGCTTTGTAATGCCAAACGTGGATGATCAATCGAAAAATGTGTTTATTATATTTCTTCTAATCTCCAGACTTCTACCATGTAGTTGATGACCTTTTTTTCACCCAAAATTGATGAAACAAAAAGGCTTTCTTAAAGAGATTATCAACTTTCCATCAATATAATTCCTATCAAATTTCGAGTTCAAAAAGTAATTATTACTTATTTTCTAATTGAGTTACCTCTAAAGCCCTGATTGACAGCCTGATTGAAAAACAAATATAACTTTCAAATGGTTTAACATTTTTGAAATATGAAACATGCGTCACATTCTATGCTTCGCCTACTATAAGAAAAATAATAAAAAATTCAATTTTGTAAAGTTTAGAATTAGTTAAGGTGGTTAGACACAGGATTTTAATTATTTTTAAAAAGTTGTAGCAAAAAATTTATAATTAATTATTTACTTAGGAAAAAATTATACAACAATATGTGTCACATCTGGGCATGAGTCTACTACTTACATCTAGATTTTTGAGAAAATATATCATGATTTGATTGTGATTAAGGTGGTCAGACATACATGTACTTTTTATCCTTTTCCTGAAGTTTTCGTACTACTGCATTGAAATCTAAAATTTTCAACAATTAAATTAACTTTTTTTTAGAAAAGGGCTAGTATTTTAGAAACTAAATTCAATTTCCTACAAATTCTATTCTTACAATTTTTTCACATAAGGTTGATAAGATGTCCAAATTTTTACGTCAAGTTGACTAACCCTGATTTTTTGATTTTTCATTAGCACTTAAGGCCATAGCTTGGTATACCATGATCTTGCACATACCCTATCGTCATACAATAGAATCCTAAATTTGGTATGACTAAGAAAGATATTAACTATTTTCTGAAGGAGTACCCCCTGGTGCTAAAGGATGTCCCCTCAGGTGATGATGGTGGTGTTCATTTGGGTAAATATAAAAATCCTAAGCTGAAAGCCAAGACTCAGCTCAAAATTATTCCATTTGATGATGAAGATTCAATACTTCTTCTAATGAGTATGCCCTTGATTCTTTTAGCCCTAACAGTGATGTGAAAGACAAGGGAAAAGTGGGGGTTTCTTTCTTTGTGGTTGCTAAGGGGAAAATTAAATTCCCTTTAGTTTCCCACTCTCCTTGCATAAAAACACATAGAAAAAAGATATTGACAAAAGTGACGACCTTGTTTTGTAGTCTCCAGTTACTAATGATCTTGATATGGACCTTCATTTTGATATCCTTGTAGGGAAAGGTACTCCTTTGGAGAAGGGATTGTTTTTGTATAACAATGTGAATATGGGTAAGAATGTTAAATAGGCTATGAAAAACCAATATACTCTGCTAATGTGGATGGTATCTGCGATTAATGCCTTGAAGGATAGGCATGTTCAAACCTTCAATGTGTATAATGTAGAAAACATCCTTGCCAGTAGACAAGAGGTAGAAAAAAGTTTCAAAATGTTGGAGGATGCCATCACAAGAGTTCATGAAAAATTGAGGGCAATCATAGGGTTGAGCTGCACTATAATGAAAAATAGCTCAGATGGGTTAAATAAGTTAAATTTCTAGGTAGAGGTTATCCAAGGTTTATGAAAGGGTTCCTCTGATTCCCTTACTATCAATGTGAAATTGAAGAAGTAGATGGCTGGTCCTGTGGTGGCCTTTGACTCTCTCCTTGGTCCAGCCACTAGAATCTATAGCAAGGACAAAGGTGTCACACCCATTGATAGCATCGTCTACAAGGCACAAACAAGGTTTGCAACATCAATGATGATTTGATTCAAAAGAATGAAAATATACTAGAAATTTCATACTATATCTAGAGTTTTATTCCTTGTTATCATTGTTATATTTTTCTATTGTCCAATGTCTAATTTTCTGTTAGTATCTTTCGACTTGAATGTTTTGATGTAAAAGGGTTTCAAACCCCCTTCAAAACCTATTTTCCTTTAATAAAAAAAATACTTTCTATTAAATAAATAATTACAATAAGAAAAATAAGGAGAAAACTAGTAGAAAAATATACAACACCAAGAACTAAAGAAAAAATAGCCATTTTTATTGCAAGACAAAGCATAATGATAATTGCTTACAGAGGCTCATAAGTATAGATGGACTAATCACAAAGTACTTAGCGAGTTTTAAAAACTCGTCAAGTTATTCTGCCAAGTGATTTTATTGGGAAACTACTTGCCACTTAGAGTCATTTATTTTTTCCCAAAAACTCACCAATTTGTTGGCGAGTTTTTGGGAAAAACTCAATGAGTCCGAGTTAAAAAATTGACCGCTTGTTCCCAGTTCGTCATTAAAGCAAAAAAATGACAATTTTTTTTTATTTTTTATTTTATTTTTAACATTGCTTGCAATTTCTATGAGGGGGGAAAACATCTCCAAGCCCTACCAAGCTGATTGTGATCGATTAGAAGCAGATTCAAGTGGATTTAAAGTATTTTTCAAAGAAAAATCATATTGCCAAGTTGGTTTTTTTTTTTGTTTCTATATTTTTTTAAAACATTGTATTTAAATTTTGTTGCATCTAGTTGAATGTAAAATCATTCCTAAGTAGTTTAAAATGATTTAGTGTCATTAGAACAAGATTTCAACACTATGTTTTACAAGTTTTGTTGAATCTTTCACTATTTTTTTGAAGAATATCTATTTTTTTTAAAACAATCAAACCCTAGTAGTTTTTTAAATATTTCTAAAATTTGAATGGTGTCTAAAATTATTGAAACTAATTTACGTAGTTTTCTTAATTGTTTAACTAAAATATTAATTTTGTGATTTTTTTTTCACTTTCTGTGTAGATCAAAAGTTAACCATTAATTCATCATGGTAACTTTTGGGAATGATTGGCCACTAGAACAATGCCCATCTGGATATATACACACTCGTCCTAAAGGTGCTAGAAATAAGACATGGAGGTATGCTTATGAAGGATCGGACCCTAGGAAGGTGATTTACATAAAATGTGAGAAAGTAATTGATGGAGGCATAAACGCCTCAAATACCACCTTGCAAGAACTGAGAAGAATGATACTATAGCATGTGATAAAGCCATCGAAGAGATAAAAATATATGTTAATTCCATACTTGCAGCTGGGGAAGAAAAAAAATTCAAAAGGAGAAGCAAAAATTTGCTTTGAGGGTAGCCATAGCTGAATCTCAAGGTGCTTCAATTGACATTGAAGAAGAAGTGGTGCTTGAGAGCATAATGAGATCTCATTGTGGCCCACCTGTCCATAAAATGAACACTCCCTCTTTTACCTCTTCTGCTTCCTCTAGTAGAGTGTCTGCTGCATTACCATCAGGGACTAGGTCACAACCTATAAGTAGTTATTTTGTGCCCTAGAACACACTTGGAGCACAACCATCATTAGAGGCCATTGGATGGAATAAGGAGGCACATGAGAAAATAGACATTGCATGTGCTAATTTTTGGTACTTCAACAACATCTGATTGAATGTGGTTGAGAGTCCTTATTGGCTTAATTTGGTGACCACAATGACAATTTTAGGAAAAGGGTACAAGGCCCCTTCTCGCAAGGATTTGGGTGGGAGGTTAGTAAATAACCCATTTGATTTCATTTTTGAATTTTAATTGTAATTCTTATTTATTAAATCAAAATTGTGTACTAAGACCTAATTCCCTTTGTTATTATAGGTTGCTCACAAATGCGGTTGATAGAACAAAAGAAGTGGTGGAGGAGCGAAAAGAAGAATAGAGAAAATATGGCTGCACCATTATTTTTGATGGGTGGACTGATGGGAAATATCACACAATTATTAATTTTTTGGTGGCTTGCAAGGCCAATGTGGTGTTCTTGAAATTGATTGATGCATCCAGTAAGGTGAAAAATGCAACTACATTGGCTGTAATATTGGAGCTCATTGTCATATAGGTGGCTATAGAAAATGTGGTGTAAATCATCACATATAATGCAGTGACATATATTTCAGCAGGAAAAATCTTCGGACAAAGGCACCCCACTCTTCAACATCCCTTTCTACTATGTCAATTTAATAATATTTAAGAAAGTAATAGAAATAAAAAGATCAATTGCAATTTTTGATATAATTAATATAAATTTGTGCATCTGTAGGTAATATCCTCCAAGAAAGGCACCACACTCTTTTTTGGACACCTTGTGCTATTGGAATAATGGAAGGGTGTATAGTGAGAGGGGAGGGGTGAATCAGTACCCTTAAAAACTTTTACAATTTAAAACTTAGTACTCATTGCTTGCATAACCGACCATTGTAGCTTTTCTACTTCATGCATGCAATATCATAGCATAAATGTAAATGCATGTAAACAAACATTGAAACATTCATGAAACTCAGTTACACATGACACAAGTATTTGATAACGCAAAAACCCTTGTTAGAAGGTAAAAAATGTGGTGGCCTGGATGAAACCCACAAAGCTTCACTATCTGCATAATGGAAGGTTCTTGTTAGGGCTACAAGTTGTGACCACTTCTAATGATCTTACCCTGTTAGGAGTAACATGTCAGACTATTTAAGTCTACTCGGTAAATAGATTTTTGCAACACAATGTATGTGTGCACTCGGTTAAGAGATTTACAAAAATACTGTTAAGTCTACCTTGTGAAAGGATTTTTCTATTTGCTACAATTGTTAGAGAGTAACAAAATATATGACCTGATTGATGCAATCTCAAATTTTCTGATTACAGATCCATTAAGTATGCAAAACACATATCACCTTATTGTGATGGATAATACCTTTGTTCTTCTTGGTAGCCTTGTATCTAGTTCTTCATAAACTAAATTCTCCTTTATCTATCCTTATGCATGAAACTCTTTGTCTAGTCCATAGATATCCTGGATGGCTACAATCATCTCATTCTTGATTGATTATTACATCTATATATATACAAGATTTTTACCTAATTAGGTTTCACACTTTTCTTGAAAAAATCTAAGATCCAAGGTTTACAACTTGACCTTGATCTCCTAGTTTGCATGAATACAATCCATTAACTAATTAAATCTACAATTAATTCTTTTCTTGATCCACAAGAAATGGTTGTCCAGCTAAGAAAAAACCTATTTTAAAGATTAAAGTGCTTTAGCTGACATGTAGTTGAGATCCACTTTTCTTGGTGAAATGTTGTCTCTCGGTGTAGACTGGTGCTTGGTGATGTCTCTGTAGACTGATGCTTGGTTGATATACTTGTCAGTGATAGTGCTATCGCTTGGTGTTCAAATCATCTCGGTGATCACTACGCTTGGTGAATGTTGTTACTTGGTGAGTGCCGTTGCTCGGTGATCATGACCGACCGACCAAAACTGTTTGCTTATATACTAATGAAAATTTCTTATCCTTTATGGATTATCAATCTCCCCCTTTGGCATTAGTATCAAAAAATGATATGTACAATATATACACCAAGTTTTGTACTTTTTCAATGCCCCCCTATGTGTATGCCTCAATATGTAGATACAATATATGTACATGTTTCCCCCTTTTTTGAAAGTAATGACAAAGATGTATAACTTATAGCTTGTCAAAAATGTGCGAATGAGATTGCTGAATGGATGCCATCAGCTTTTCCCATTTCTCCTTTAAGTACTCTAGGGTCATTTTCTCCAAAGTGATTTGAGTGTGCATGTCATAGATGCTTTCTATTACTGACATATTTGGGGTGGAAATTAGAGTCTTTGCAGTAGTCATGTGTGTTAACAACAATGTGAGATTTGGTAGTAACATGGTCTGTAGCTCGGTTACTTCATCTCTGATTTTTATTTCTACCTTTTTTTTTTTTTTATCTCAAGTCTTAACCATTTAGATTCAAGAATCTTGTCATAATGTACTTGGAATGCATTTGGATTGGTTGATAGACTTAGTGCACTAGCTTTTAGTTCTTCATCTATCTTATCTATCAGTTCACTATGCTCGGTAGTGAAGTGCTCTAGAGTGCACAAATTTTGAACTAAGGTAACTACTTCTAAAATAACATGTTCTAATCTAGCTAATAGTTCAGAAAGTTTTACCTTATTCTCTACCACTTCTTGGCTGATTTTCTTGGTGAGTTTGTAGTGATACTTCTCTTCTGCTTGTTCCTCAATGACCTTCTCAGCGTCTACATTCTGTGTTGTGATTGCCTCGTTCAGAACTGCAAGTTGATAAATAATGGGTGCACTTTGATTAATCTTGGCATCAGGCACTACCTATAATAGAATCTCCTTTGTTGTTTCTAGGACTTGTGAATTTCTGTGTTCCATTCTGAGCTTGTCCTGTTGTGCTTTTCTTTTGCATAGTTCCCCATATCTTGTCAGTGACTCGAGATCAAGTGTTCTTGGATCACAGTCAGGTATGTCTATGAACTCATCGAGTGTGATGGGGGCTTTTCTTTTCTTCTTCTTCTTCTTGTGAATGTTGCTTGAGGTAGGGGAATGAGGTATTATAGCAAGAGTCTTTTGTTTCTTGGTTTATGTCATTGATTGCTTGGGAGGTGTGGTTCCTTGGCTAGGTTTCTCAGTCTGTACCTGTTGTTTGGTAGTAGACATGTCTCTACTTCAAAATTTTCTTGACTTGCAGCCTTGTCTGCCTTCTCAGTGTTCTTGGATGGTGCATCACTCAGTTTGTCCTCTCCATTAGTATTTAACTTCTCCCCTTGCTCATCACCTTTGTCCATTGGTATGTCTGCTTCAGTCTCAGGTGGTGTCTGCTGTGATTCAGTCATTATATTGATTTCTTGCATCAATAAAGGCATTTAACCTGGTACAAGTGCCTGTGCAACATTAGTAGTGTCATGTTCATGTATTTGATCGGTGGCATTAGTGACATCTTCATCAGCCTTTTCATCATCATCAGGATCACCATGAGTGATATCTTGTATACTTATGAATGGTATTTCCCCTAATGATTGCAATATTCCAAGAATATCATCCATGACCTTACTTGCTTCTGTAGTTAAGTTAGTGGGATTGACATCCTCGATGTCATTGATTAATATGTGCTCGGGGCTCGGTGTGGCCTCCTTCTCCTCGGTGTGAGCAGTCTCGATTATAGCCAGTACCTGCTCAGGTGGATTAAATATTTGAGTCTGGAATTCTTATTACTCTCTATGTCAATATCCTCTAGCTTTTTTTGCAATACTTTGTATGCTCTGGTTTTTGTAGAAAATTTCTTTGCGTGCTCCTTCAATTTGTGTCAATTTATTTAATTATGGAATTGGGCATGAATGTAACTAGAGATCTCTCTCTCATCTATTTCTCCATGTGCAATGCATATGTTCATCTAGCTGATATCTTGTCTTGTAGCTCCTGTGGAATATTATTGCCAAATTGTATGTGTACATACTTGTAAGCTACCATCATCTTAATGATTGCCTCTTCTATTTTGTTATGATCCTCGGTAGATAGATTTCCCCATTGTCTAATCTTATGATGTTGTATACTGCTTGTGTTGACGATTGACTCTACAATTTCATCAATTGTCTTTGGTATTTTTGCCTTTTCTACTTGGATTCTTTGTTCTCTTTCATCTTCTTCAGTATCATCCTTGTCTTCTCTTCCTCTTACATATTTCTTTCGTTGTCTCGATGTTGGTTGCTTGGTTGAGGCTTTCCTTTTTTGATATGTTCTTACAGTTCCTTTCTTTAATGGTGGTGAGTCTACCTTTTTTTTGCTCCTTGTTTTAGATGCAGCCGTTACTTTAGTAACTTTTGTTTTCTTGGCCTGTGGTGGCTCTGCATCTAATTCGGTAGACTCTAAATCACTTAACTCTTTTCTTTCATCGACGAGTGACTATTTCTCAGTGATTTCTACTGATTGTTTCAATTTTTCATCAGTTACCAAAAATTTCTTCTGAAGTGTATTCACCATTCGTGTTTTCTTCTTCCCTATTTTCTTGACTACTAAACCAGTCTTAATTCTTGACTTGGATTCCTCATATGTGCCAAATCTGCTTGAATATTTGTCAACTGGTTCATTGAGTAGGGCTTCAATAGCTCTTGTAGCCAGATCTATGTCAATTTCATAGTCTAATGGTGGTAACCATGTTGTTCTTGGGTTGGAAGGTTTGATGAGTGTTGTGTCAGTGTAAACTACAAAACATATCTCATCCTTTTATTGTTCAACCAACTAGGCAGAGATTCTCATCCTCTTCTGCATCCTATTCTTGAATGATGTAAAGTATGCATCCAATAGTGGTATGAAATTATCTCCTAGTGATTTAATGTAATCACTAATCTATTCTGTGATAGGTTGGTTGGTGTCCCAAGTGACATTACCGATGGAAGGAAAGAAATTCTGGAAGTAAAAGAATGTGCACATCAGTAGGGAACCAAAATTACATGTATTAGATCGGGCTGATCTAATTATTCTCATGTTTTCTTCAAGTTGTTTTAGTATTAGCTTGGCTAGATCAAGTTGCACTCCCTTCTTCACTATTTTGTATGCAGTGTCGACTGCTCCACAAGAAACATTGCTCAATATTCTTGCTTAAAATATTTTGTATCCAATCACATACGCACCAAATTTCATTTTAGGGTCAATGATTGAATTGAATTTCAAACCTCTGCCGTCCCACTCGGCTCCAAGTAACTTTTCAATCTTTGGGCATCTAGGGTCTCTTAGGGATTTTTCCTTCTCAGTTATCGGGTATCTAGTCACTGCATGAGTCACATCCTTTGTGATTGGCTTGGGTTAATCTAACCACATCTTTCCATTATGCACTTGGCTAAGCGCAATGTGAATCCATTCTGTTTTGAAATCTTTTGGGAACAGTAGGGCATTGGTTAACCCTTTCACTTCAATGTGCTTGTACTCGTCCCTTAGGTTACCATCCTTGCATAGCTTCTTGTAAGCTCCCTCAAGCTCAAAGTCTCCAATCTCTACAACTTTGCAGTGAATGTATGCCCAAATGTCTTCAACTAGTAAAACCCTAGGAGGGATACTTGAAAATGCTCCTTTGTCGTCGGGTTGAGCAGCACCCTCAAGACATAACTTGTAGTTTAGTTCCTCACAAGTTGAGTTCTTTATTAAAATGACCTTATTGTCCTTTTCCATCTTGATCTTCAAGGTTCGTGAAGTGGATGCCATTGTTTGTTAATTTAGGGCTTCTTTGCAAATAACCTGTTAACTTGGTGAGTCTAGATACTTGTTGGATGTTTGCTGTGAATGCTTAAAATCTGTTAGAGTAGCTTTGAAGGTGTTGTAAATCACTCTGCAATGTAGTTGCTCTGAATCGCTCTCCTTTGCTCTGCTATTTGCTTTTTTAAATGCTGGGTGAATGAATGAGTTCACATTGCCCTTTTTATAGAAAAATACCCTAAGTGATGCATTAAATTCTTCACCTACCACTCAGTCAACAAAAAAGATATGCTCGGTCAACACACCAAAGTCTTCAGCTCAGTGAGTATACAATGCTCGGTATATAGTGTCAACTCGGTTATCTTTCACATGTTCACCGACGTGCAGTTTTTGCTTGATTTATATTGATCGACCAAACTAGAGTCACAAAACATAACATGCAATACCATAGTGTATCTTTATTCATGCTAATTTGGCATATTATCAATGAATATAGGAACTTATGTAAAATATAGCTTTGTAGAGTGCAGTTCCATACTTACTTGTATTGCTTAGGTGGGGGTGGTGGAATCACCTAATCCATTGGATGAGGTGTCACCGAATTTAGTGCTTGGTCCAGCATTATCATTGTTTGAATCTCTCCTCCACATTTGATTTCTCATTCTCATGATGTCTTCAATAGTATTTTCATTTGCAAAAGTGTTTGACTCTATCACTCGGTCTCTGCAGTACTTACTTAAGTGACTGACCTTATGACAGTGTAAGCATGCCATTCCAGGGTTAGTCTAGTTTCTAGATCTTCTTATCCATTTCCTCATACAGTTAGTAGCTATATGTCCATATCAACCACATGTTGTAAAATTTACCCAAGTGTTGTAATCTCAAACATATGTATTACTGACTCGTCTCAGTTGATTTGCATTTTCTTGTTCTTTAGGTTTCCAAACTTGCTTTATCTTTTTCCTGCATTCATGAAATGTGTGGCCATGCATGTTGCAAGTAGGACAATGTTTTTCCATGTAAGATTTCTTCTTTGGTTTGTTTATCTTAGATCTATATTCATGTGCTTTGTGTCCATGCTGGTTATAGTTATAACAATTACCTATGAATGTAGAAGTAGTTTTAGAAATACCTTTTGCTTTGCTCTTGCAAACATTTGATATGTGGCCTGGTTTTCCACGGTGATTACATGAACACTTCTTTGGTCTTGGATTTGTGTAGACATTCCTTTGATCGTCTCGGTTTGATGATTCTTCATGCTCGATATACCCTAAACCAGTATTATTGTTGAGTCTTCTTTGTCCACTCAGAAATTCATCCATTCTTTTTGTACTGTCTTCAGCTTTCTTGATCGTATAATTATGTTGTTGTTGAATCTTCACTTCATGCTTCAGTTTCTCATTTTCTTCTTTTAATTCACCAATAACTTCCAATTTTTCAGCAAGTTCCATGTTCACTCGGTTGGCTTCATGACTCATAAAAACTATTTGATTGGTGATCTCAAGGTGATGTTCGGTAAGTCTCTGTATCTCAGATTCCTTCTCTTGCAAATTTTCAGTAATATTTCTCCTATCATCAATAGCCAAAGTTCTTTCTTGTTCATCTTGTCTTGCATTATTCATAACATCAATCATTCTTACCATTTGTGTCTCTCGATCGATCTACAGTACTTTCACTTGTTCAGTTAGATCTGCAATGGTTCCTTCGGATGTGTCAGATATAGTACCAGATCCAGATCCAGATGAATCAAATAGGTCAGGTATCTCTTCTTCATGATATTTAGTTTCATTGTAGCGAGATCCCATGACTTTTATTTCAGCCAATAACTCTTTCATTTTGTTTCTTGCCTCTTTGTATTGCTCAAAGAAAACCTGTATTTGCAACTTCTGATTCTCAATATTTTTATCAAGCTTATACCTTTCCATTATAAGATCTTTTCTCTTAAGTGATTAAACTTTTCCTAATAAGAGAACTAGCTTTGATACCAATAGTTGGAATAATGGAAGGGTGTGTACTGAGAGGGGAGGGGTGAATCAGTACCCTTAAAAACTTTTACAATTTAAACCCTAGTACTCATTACTTGCATAACCGACCATTGTAGCTTTTCTACTTCATGCATGCAATATCATAGCATAAATGTAAATGCATGTAAACAAACATTGAAACATTCATGAAACTCATTTACACATGACACAAGTATTTGATAACGCAAAAACCCTTGTTAGAAGGTAAAAATTGTGGTGGGAATGAAACCCACAAAGCTTCACTATCTGCATAATGGAAGGTTCTTGTTAGGGCTACAAGTTGTGATCACTTCTGATGATCTTACCCTGTTAGGAGTAACATGTCAGACTAGTTAAGTCTACTCGGTAAAGAGATTTTAGCAACACAATGTATGTGTGCACTCGGTTAAGAGATTTACAAAAAGACTGTTAAGTCTACCTTGTGAAAGGATTTTGCTGTTTGCTACAATTGTTAGAGAGTAACAAAATATATGACCTGATTGATGCAATCTCAAATTTGCCAATTACAGATCCATTAAGTACAAAAAATACATATCACCTTATTGTGATGGATAATACCTCTATTCTGCTCGGTAGCCTTGTATCTAGTTCTTCATAAACTGAATTCTCCTTTATCTATCCTTGTGCATGAAACTCTTTGTCTGATCTATAGACATCTTGGGCGGCTAAAATCATCTTATTCTTGATTAATTATTACATCTATCTATATACAAGATTTTGACCTAACTAGGTTTCACGCTTTTCTTAAAAAACTCTAAGATCCAAGGTTTACGACTTGACCTTGATCTCCTAGTTTGCATGAATACAATTAGTTAACTAATTACATATATAATTAATGATTTTCTTGATCCACAAGAAATGATTGTCCAGCTAAGCAAAAATCTATTTTAAAGATTAAAGTGCTTTAGCCAACGTGTAGTTGAGATCCGCATTTCTTGGTGAAATATTGTCTCTCGGTGTAGACTGGTGCTTGGCAATGTCTCTGTAGATTTGTACTCGGTTGATATACTGCTCCGTGATAGTGCTATCACTCGGTGTTCAAATCATCTTGGTGATCACTGCGCCCAGTGAATGTTTTTGCTCGGTGAGTGCTGTCGCTCAGTGATCATGACCGACTGACCAAAACTATTTTCTTATATACTAATGACAACTTCTGATCCTTTATGGATTATCATTGTGCAACACATCTCATAGACCTCCTTTTGTAGGAAATAGGAAAACTTGATTGAGTGACCCCAATTGTGAAAAATGTAAGGAAGATCACAAAATAAATTTACAATCACCCTTGGGTTCTATATTTGATGAGAGAGCACACCCATTGGAGAGATTTGGTGAGATTAGGTGTCACAAGGTTTGCAATGATTTTCTTGATGTTGCAAAGCATTATTGGTGCATTGACTTCTTTGAAACAAATATTTGTGACTCAAGCATGGCTAGACTCACCTTATTCAAAGAAGGTTGAAGGAGAGGCTATCGCAAACATAGTCTTCGACAACCATTTTGCACAAATGACTGCCGAGATTGTGAAGGTAACTTCAAAACTAAAATTTTTAATTATTATTGATTCAAGTCTCTCATTATATTAATTTGTAACTTACTAGCTTCATTAATTAATCTTTTTACAATTACTAATTTGTATTTTTCAATTGTAGGTGTCCGAGCACTTAGTTAGAGTTTCGCGCTTGGTAGATGGGGATGAAACCACAATGGGGTATCTTTATGAAGCCATGTATAGGTCCAAGGAGTCTATAAAAAATTACTCC
Source organism: Thuja plicata (assembly GCA_018584345.1). Classification (NCBI taxonomy): domain Eukaryota; kingdom Viridiplantae; phylum Streptophyta; class Pinopsida; order Cupressales; family Cupressaceae; genus Thuja; species Thuja plicata. The sequence continues at coordinate 139,727 of MU228199.1, read as the reverse complement.
AAGTGGAATAGAGTCAAATTTGATCCCATTTGGGAAATTATTGATAGGAGGTGGAACAATCAGCTCCACCAACCCATTCATGCAGTAGGGTACTTCCTGAACCCCTGTTTTAGCTTCGATGATTCTTATTTAGATCCTAACAAAGAGGTCATGAAAGGCCTTACTACATGCATTCAGAGGATGGTACTTGAGGTTGAGGAGAGAGACCACATTGTGGCCGAACTCTAAAACTATGTGGAAGGAAAGGGTAAACTAGTCTCTTCAGAGTTGACAAACAAAGGAAGAGCTACTCAAACCCCATTTATAACATTTTCCATTTCTATTTTGGGGTCTAAAGTAATTGATATATTGATAACATATATTTTCGCTTTGCTTCTAACTTTTCAATATTTTATTTTAAAGATGCTTGGTGGCAAAGTTGGGGTGGAAATATCCCAAATCTCAAAAAACTTTCCCTCAAAATCTTATGTCATCCTTGTAGCTCATCCAATTATGAGTGCAATTGGAGCTTCTTTGAGGCCATCCACACAAAGAAGAGGAACAAGTTAACTAAAAAATGCCTCAATGATCTTGTCTTTGTGTAATATTATATTCGGTTGCGTATAAGGAAGGCACAAAAAGCAACATATGGTCCAATTTATTTGGATGATACAGATCCTTATAGTGATTGGACAGCATAAGAGCAACCTCCATTGTTTACAGAGGATGACATCACTGATTTGGAGAGGCATGCTATGGAGGAGGAGGGAGGTGGATTTGCTTTCACACTGGATGACATTGATGAGGATGAGTCAGATTCAGTCGGATGAAGGCTTATTGCCACTGCCAAGAGGAGCTACATCCAGGATGGAGGGCGAGCCATACACATCATCAAAGATACCGAGTGAGGAGGCACAATCACACTTAGTGTAATCTTTTAGGACTAGACCCTCTAGTTCTACCTCTCCCTTATTTTTTCCTAGCGTTGGGAAGAGGAAAATGTAATTTTAATGTACTATGCAAAAGATAAATATATATTAGATAAATTATATTAAATAAATTATACAAAAGAAAAATATAAAAAATATCTAAAATAGCATCTATTTCCAATAATTAATTATTAACGGAGAGGCTTCCTTCAGAATGGGGTTGAAAAGTACCACGTCATCCGTGTAAATATTTTTATCTCCACAGTTCACTCATGGACTTAGATTAATGAAAATAATTTGAATTTTAAGACGGATAAAAGAAAGAAGAGAAGACAGTTAAGAGGGAGTGGAAAAATCGGTTATTCATAAAAGAAAAACTAATTCTTGATTGCTCCACATGTCCACGGTGAATTGGGATTTTTTCTTGAAAAATAGAGAGCACAGAAAATATTCCTGAAATCGGATGGAGATTTGAGAAGAGGAGGAGAAGAAGTTATTCTACAACAGTAAGTAGAAATGCAATGATGAAGGTGAAAGAAAGGTGAATCATAGGTTTACCTAGAAATTTATGTTACCAGCGATGCCAAAGCAGAGAGGATTAAAATAATATCAGGAAGGTATAAAATATTAGAATCTGTTTTCCCATTTTGCACTAATGTTCTTGAATCTTGCATATGCTTCTCTATATAGCATGTATCAGTTTACAAACATGAGTTTCCCTCTTTTTTAATCTAATTAAATGTATGAAAAATAGAATGAAAAAAACTTGGAAATGTTTTATATATATTTAGAATTTAGTTTCATTTTAGAATTTGAATCCATTTGCATGCAAAAAGATTCAATAAGTATATTAAAAAAGTAAAAATATCAAATTACTAATTATAAATGATTTGCATGCCCAAAAAAAAGAAAATTATAATAGAACAGAAAAATATAGACATCTTCTATTTCTATCCAGATTTTAGTTTAGAAAATTATAATAGAATAAAACAAGGCCGCAAAGCAGCTAAGTTCTTGCCAAAAGAGCTTAAATTTTGCAAAAAAAAATTAAAATTTAAAAATTTAGAAAATTTTCAATTTACTTTTATTTTCATAGTAAAAATAAAAGCTAATATTAATATTAGATTGTAAACTAATATTAGTATTAAACTATTTTTTAATTGTAATCTAATATTATATCTACCTTTCAACTATTATTTTTAAAATATAAAATTATATTTAAAAATAATAATCAATTTTA
>MU228199.1:117854-129170 GCA_018584345.1 Thuja plicata | reverse complement strand
TGTTCCTTGACAGAAGATAGGTGTGCTTCACTCGAAAGGGAAAGTGAGTATCTTTAGATGGGAAACTAATGTAAAAAGGGAAAAGAAAAAGATAAGAACTGAAGAGTCATTGCCAGGCAAAGCCAAAGACTGAAAGGGGAATTGGACAGGTGTCATTAAAAAGAGCATTTCTCAACATTTGGATTTGATTATCTAAATTGGACCGAGCATATGCACTTAAGGAGAAGTTTTGATGATTTTATTAAAACATTTTTACATACAATATAACTATTTTTTTTAGGAATCAAACATGTATGTCAAAAGATGAAGATAACAAGCTACGGGAATTAGAAAAGACCAAGAATCAGTTACAAATTGAATGGTTATAGAACCGAAAAGGCAGTGGAACCGAATGGTCATGGAAGAATCAACCAATCACTTGAGAGGGTATTTATTGCAGATCTTTTTCTGAATATAGGGTTCTGCTTTTTCTGCATACGGTCAGAGAGCTGGAGTAGAGAGGGGAGACATTTAATTTCTGCATTTTCATTCATGCATCAGAAATTGATATTTCATTCTTTGTAATAGATTTTGGCTGTAGATTGTAAGCAAATGTAATCAGAGTATTATGTTTGTTGTGTTTAAAACAGGAAAGGTTTTGTTATGAATCTGAGCATTAAGGCATCACTTTTCTGATTACTTTCAATCGGAGTATTGTTATGGTCAGTTTTGGGCACTTTCTTGCATTCTTAGTCAAATGGTGAATGGGTGATAGATCAGAGTACTTTCATCTGTTCCTGTTGCAAAGATTCAAATGTTTAATCTTCATTTTATTCTCATGTCATTGCATTTGCATAGCTAACAACATTCTTGCATTACCAATCTCGGGGAGTCATAGGATGTGTGAGTTCTCGAAGTTGGCTAGGCTTAACATCTAAAATTTGCCTGAGTTAGTCTTGTCTAGGATTAACTTGGTTTTTCCTCTTCCGTTCTCAGGTTAAGAACACACCCAGTTAGTTTAGGAAATAAATAAATTCATTGCATATCATTCTATAAGGGAGCTATACCTTCCAATTCAGAGGAAATCTATCAACCCCATGATAGATTATCCAACTGTTGGCATCTGATTGTTCTTTCAGATTTGGGCATTTTGGGAGTTTATTCAAAAGAACAATCTGTTTACCAACAAGGCGATAAGTGACTTGCAGACCCTAATGGTGAGGATTTTCAAAAGAATAGCTCAGTGGGTTGAGTGGACGACAGGATGAAAGAAAAGGTCAGAGAGGAAACCTCCCACTCAGCGAACTCCTGCAAAAACAACTATGGGTGCTGCAACCTCTTCCTCCATAGTAAGCTTTCCAGCTGCATAGGGATTAATTCAACCATCGGGGGGAGGAGATGAACCTCCTGAAAAAGCCTCTCTCTTAGAGAAGACTTGTGGAGAAGGTCCCCTTCCAGATGTCGGAGTCATAGAAGAGGCTGACCCAGAAAATCAAGTCCAATCTATAGACGAGCCTCCTAGAGCTATAAAGCCTGAGTAGCCAATTATTTTTAGTGCTATAGATGTTTCAGCCGGGACCTCGAGTCGAGAAACTCCAAAGAGGATGTCCCCTGTTATAGTTGAAGTTGGGGAGGATAGTCCTAGTACTTCTGTAGAATCTGATAAGAGAGGTGGGGAACAATAGGAGGTTACTCAAGTTGTGAAATTGATCTCCTCCTCACCTACTTCAGTGAACCCATTCGCCTCTCATCCCAAAGCTACTCCTCCACTTATTAAAAAGCTATTCATCAAAGAGTTGGTCTTTGCCAACAAGGTCACTAGCGTAGAATCATGGATAGCAAACACTCTAGAGCGCAAGAGGAAGAGGATAGAAGAAGCAGTTGCCAGAAAAGACACCCTATCATAGGCTTTCCAGCCCAAGGCTACTACAAGAAAACCAAAGAGTGCAAAGACTATGTCTACTCTAGGTCATGATCTTGAAACAGGGCACTTCACCATGGAAGTAGCCAAGCCTACCAAAGAAGGCAGGCTCAAAGTTCTAGTGGCTTCTAATTTTCAGTTGCAATCATTCGATATGGGCTTAGCTCCGTACGACACTAAAGTGGATTTGTGGAAGTCCACCAATGTAGTAATAGAAGAGGAGTTGGAAGATCTCAAGGCTTCCAAAATTCAGCTTAAAGCAGAAATGGCTCAGCTGACTGAGTTCATTAGACAGCTCTTAACTCCTATAGCGAGCGCTCCCAGTACTCAAACTTCCTTTGATCCTAGTACTGTTGAGAACTAGGCCATCCTTGCTAAGTTGCAAGAAGATCAACATTATGGATAGATTGGTAAGAGATGGATCGAGAGGCTTGAGTTGGAAGGTCTAGTGATCATTGAGCAGTTAGGTAATGTTGTTTTGAGGCTAGAAATGGAGAAAAACAACATTGAGAAGAATTTACAGACTCTCACTGCAAAGAGAGTGAGATGTCAAGAATGCATAGTTATGTTGCATGTGGCGGTAAAGGTGAATACTAAGGAGGCCCTAAAAGCTAAGATCCTACAGAAGGGTGAAGAGCCCTTGATCGAATGGCTCCAAAGTATGCAATTCAAAATCGAGATGATTATTCAGGCCGAAACAGGGCTACAACAAACAGATGTTAAGGTGCAGGAGGAGTAGAGTAAAAATTATAAACTCCTGCTAGGACTTCATGTGGATTCGCAGACTAGTGGTGAGGGAAAAGCAATAGTTGGAGTGGCCAACATGCAGAAGTCATTCACAGACTACTTGCATAATTTGGCAGAGCTGTCTTCGACTCATTTAGACAAAGTGCCAGAACTCCAGCAATTGAGTGGATGCATCTTTAAGGCTATGGAAGAACTAAAAGACCGGTCAGAAGCAATCAAGACTCTAGCCAAAGATCATTCCAGATGGCTCATCCGTTACACCAACATCCACATCAATAGACATGAAGAGCTCATCTAGGTCATCACTGCTGTGATAGACCATAGGGCTAAATTAGCTACGGAGAAGGAAGCCGAAACATTAATGTATTCTCTTCTTGTGCTATTTTTGTCAAGATTTTGTAACGGATAGACCTTTAGTTATCATTTTCTGGTTGAGAAGTTGAACCGTTTCGGTTACTTCTTTTTGTAACAGTTCAATTTCGAACTCTATATGTATGAATCCAAAAATCAATACAAGGGTCAGCTAAATTTTGGTGTGAAGAATATATCATCATTGCTGAGTCAATTGTGTATGTCTGAATGCCATTTCTTTAACTATTCCATTGCATCTCATTTATCTTTCTGTTGAATTCGAACATCTCATTTGAATTAGAATCGTAATCTATATTTGAGCCAAAGTTTTGTATTATTATTTGATACGATTAATTTAGGGGAAAATTGATTACGGATTGACTCATATCATCAATTGTTAGCTTTAAATCTAGCATTTGCATTTTAGTATTAGCCTATGCATCACCAGCTTTGAGAAATTAATCTGATCGATAGAGTCTTAGAATTGGTTAGATTCAGAGTTGTAATTACTTCGCCTAAGCTATTTTCTATCTAGATTTGGCTTGGTTTACCTCTCCTGCTCTCAGGTTAAGAGCATACCCTTGTTAGGTTAGGAAATACTAAAATTCATTGAACATTATTCACATAAGGGAGTTGTACCTTCCAATTCAGAGGAAATCTATCAATCTAGTGATAGATTATCCAACTGTTGGTACTAAATTGTTTCTCACAGATTTGGGCATTTGAGAGTTAAATTGAAAATAATAATCTGTTTACCAACAAAATCTTTACCCTATCCCTAGCATTGAACCAAATTGAACCCTAACCTTGACACTAAACTAGATTGGACCCTCCCCCTAATAGTATATAGTAAAATAAATAATGATTCTAAACTTAATTAAAAAGTAAAAAAAGCCACAAAACCTTGAACTCATCTTTATTAAAGCCTAACCCTAATTCTAAACCAAAGTAGAGTCTAACCCTAAACTTAATTTTACAATAACTAGATTATGGTAGGCCCATTCAAACCATGTGTTCAATCCGAATAGAACCCTAACTCTAATAGGGAACAAAAATTATACACTCACCAATGCTTAACCCTAGGTGTAATATTGAAGCAAATTGAACCCAATTAACTCTTAAGCACAAACCCAATTTACTCTTAAGCAATAAATGAATCTTCCTCTACACTTAACTCAACAATAAACATATCCCTAAACTAAATCATATTGAATGGAAACCCTAACTAAACCAAATTAAACTAAACCATAAAACTAAACTATATTAAACCCATATTGTTAACCTAAATGAATCTTAAAATTGAATTGACTAGTTACTATACCAATAGGGTAAATTGAAATATTATTGTGAACCTAATTAAATGCTACCTTGAATACTAAGCCAAGTTAACACATATTTCTATAACTAATAAAGCACTAACCCTAACCCTAATTCTAAACCAAAGTAGTGTGTAATCCTAAACCAAGTTTTATGATAACTCTTATTGTTGTCCTCTTCAACCGATGTGTTCAATCTAAAATTTATATACTAACCAAAGCTTAACCCTAACCCTCACATTTAACCAAATTAAACCCTAACCATGACATAAAATTAAATTAAACCATAACACTAAAGTATTATCTACCAAATTATACACTAATACTGACAGTAAAGCAAGTTAAAGCCTTACTATAAATAAAATTGCACACTAACACTAAACCAAATTGAATCCATACCATTAACCTAAATGATTCTTAAAATTGAATTGAGCCTTAACTCTACCAATAAGGTAAATTGAAATATTATTGTGAACCTCATTAGACGTTGCCTCAAATATTAAGCTATACAAACAGATCAAATCAATCCTTCACCAAAATTAAACCCAATTAAAAATTAAAGTCAACTAAACCCTAAAAATATAAATTAAACCAAAACATAAACCTAATTAAACACTAGGTTAAACAAAGCTTAAATCTAATCTTGATACTAAACAAAATTGAACCCGAACCCTAACATTGAACCCGATTGAACCCTCTCCCCAATAGTACACTAAAACGAATCCTTGCTCTAGACTTAACTAATCATTAAACATAACCCTAAACCAAATTGAACTGAATTAAATAAATTGAATTATAAACATAAACCAAACTATATTCTAACTTAAAGTCTAAACCAAATTTAATCCTAACACTAAACCAAATTGAGCTCTGACCCTAACACTAAAAAAGGTTAAAATAAGGCTCGTTCATGGGCTTTGTAGGGTTAAACCTACCATGGGTGACCACCTGCAAATTCAGTGGATCCCTCCACCGCTGAGTTGGATCAAAATCAATTTTGACAATGCCTCAAAAGGGAATCGAGGCCCCTCAAGGGCTGGCTATGTTGCACGGTCAGAAAATGGTTATATAGTTGCCTTGGGCACTTGTCGCTTGCTATATGGGACTAACAACGTAGCAGAATGTCAAGCTGCAGTCGGAGTTGCCCGATTGATATTAGAAGGTGACTCTTTGCTTGTCATTAATGGCATAAAAAAAGGTGCAATGGAGGCATGGTATTTAAATCAATATATCTGTAGCATTCAAGCCATCCTAAGCCAGATCTCAGAGGTAAAAATCAACCACATCCCTAGGGAAGCCAATGACCTTGCAGATTTACTATCAAATATTGCAGTAAGAAGATCACCAAATGAGACTACTGAATTAATTGAGGATTATACTCAATTTGATCTTGGATGGGACTAGCTGACATAATGGGAGTGTCTTTGGGATTCTACAACATCATCAATTATAACAATGGGGGCACGGGCATTAACACAAGTTGATTTTGTGTACTTCAAAGTCTTGGCGCGTCATGGAATACATTTGAATCGGCCAACTTGATTGAAAATTTGGCACAAGGAAAAGACAAGTGTCATCTACCATCTTTGCATATATGAAAAGATCCGTCGTATTGATGAAGGATAGATTTTGTATCTGTCTCTTATAAACACTCAGTACTTCCTTCCTCTCCCGCACAAGTTTGACGACAATTGTAAGAAGGGTATATGAGAGTCTGTACATCAAACATTTATTGAGACAACATTTTTGAGGGATGAAATCAAGCAAAGTTTCTCTTTAAAATCACAAATATTGGGGAGTTTTCATCACAATCAACCAGTGCCTATAGTGTCGAGTGTAAATTGTCATTTGAAAGAAGTTTGCACTTTTTTTTCATTACATAGCGAGTAAGATTCCTTTGGTCATGGAGGCAAACTTTTCGATTAACTCCCCAAAGCAACTCCCTGTGTTTCGTAATGAAATGACTACACAGAAGCTGGGTAATGTCTTTCGTTTTGTTGAGCCTGAAATCATGGAGGTGCTGTCAACATTTTTATGGAGGAATTCCTAAAGCATGAGTGGAGGCCTCGAACTAACTTGGATATTTCTTCCCTTTTTCTGGCCCTCAGCCTCAAGGTGGCGAATTCAAAGATGAAGTTCCTCTCTGTGGCTTTACAATGTGTGGAACCAAAGTGGGCTGTCGGCATGGAAGGCATTGTTCATCCGGCCGAGTTGGGTGTGGGACTCAAAATTTTGCATGGTCCCTGGCGGTCCATTGGTGGCAGGTTTGGAGAGGTCCAACCTCTAGTTGTATGGAGCTCCACTCAGCCAAAAGAGGTGCACCTCCCCAAGGTAAGGAGAGGATGGATCTTGATTTAGGACTTCCTTGACAAAGTGGCGTCTCGTAGAGATCAAGGAGAACCGGCTAAACCAAAGCAAAAAAATACCACACCAGTCAAGTCGACAATGCCAATTAACAGTACTGGAAGGCCCCAACTTTTTTTGTCAACTCCTGAAGAAGAAAAACATGGCGGGAGGAGCATCTGCGTTAGAGGTAGGGGCCATTCCAAACTTCTCTCTGGAGGTGGCTTGTGGATGGTTCCGTTAGGAATGAGGAGACACTGAAAGTCTTAGTGCTTTGGTTTTTTGTGTGTGTAGCGATGTCAGGTGGAAAAAAGTAGTATGGTCTTGGATCTATGTAGCACATAATGTATTCACGAATGTCATATTTTTTGGGCTTGGCATACAGCGTTTAGACTGTCGTCGGTGATGAAACCGCTAGGATTTTTTTGCAGAAAGGACATATATTGTAACATTTCAAGATCTTTTTTGTAAATTTTTGATAACTATGAGTATAAATCTGATTTTACCGATAAAAAAAGAGAGGTTAAAATAAACCCTTAACTCAAAAACTAAATTAAATTATAATCCTAATCTTAAACTATGTTGAACCCTAAACATAAACCTAATTGAACATTAAACAAAATGAAACACTAGCCCTAAATGAAATTTCTCCCAAAGATTAATACCAAACAAAATTAAACCCTAACCTTAAAGCTAATTGAATTCTAACCCTAAATCTAATCAAATACTAAGTGAACTCATACCCTAATCCTTATGAATTTAAATTATTATTAATTTTTGTAATCCCAACTCTAACTTTAATTATATATCTAATCTCTACAATACAACTTTAATCAAATTTAGTACTAAACTCAACTAAATCTTAAACATAAACTAAATTGAACCCTAACCTAAAGCCAAAGTGAATTACTAACCATAAACCTAATTGAATACTAAATTAAACACTAATGTTGAAGCAAATAAAATCAAAATATCTAACTAAAATAAACCTTAACCCTAATACTAAACCAAATTGAACCCAAACCCTACCCATAGCCAAACCCTAAACATACTTCAACACTATACCAGATTTTGATTAGGGTATTAATTTTAGTTACAGTTAGAGATAATATTAATTTAAGATTAGGGTTATAGTTTAATTATGGTACATGGTTCGATTATAATTAATAGCAAGGATAGGTTTGGGTTCAATTAGATTTACATTATAATTAGGGTTACGATATGAAGCCAAATTGAACTTTAAAACTAACACTTAACATAATCAAACCCTAAACCTAAACCAAGTTGAACTTTAACCCAACTATAAAAAATTGTACCTTAATGCTAAAAGTAATGGGACCATAAACCTAATCTTAATCAAACCTTAAACATAAACCAAATCAAACCCTAACTGTAAAGAAAATTGAACACAAATATTAAACCCAAACTAATACCCTAAATTAAACTCTAAACCTAAATATATTTCAAAATTAAACTAAATTGAACCCTAACTGTAAACCAAATTGAATACAACCATTAAACCCAAACTAAAACCCTAAACCTAAACATATTTCAAAATTAAACTAAATTAAACCCTAAGGCTAACCCTAAACCAATATTAACTTTGACTATATACCAAAATGAGCCTTAAACCAATATGAAGCATAACCACAACCGCTAACTAAATTGAACCCTAAACCCAAACCTAAAACCAATTAGTCACAAGCTTATACCAAATAGAAGTAAAACCCTAAACAAAATTTGACCCTAACCCTAAATCAAATTAAACCCAAATCCTAAACCAAATTAGAACCTAACCCTAAGATTAAACCAATAAATCCCTAACTAGAAACCTAATTAAGTACTAAATAAATTAAACCCTAAATATAGTCATTGCACTATCTTTACACAAACTGAAAGCATTGAATGGAACTATTACCTAATTGACCATTAAACTAAATTGAACCCTAATGGTAAACCAAATTGAACACAACCATTAAACCCAAACTAAAATCCTAAATTAAACCCTAAACCTAAACATATTTCAAAATTAAACTAAATTAAACCATAAGGCTAACCCTAAACCAATATTAACCTTGACCGTTTACCAAAATAAACCTTAAACCAATTTGAAGCCTAACCACAACCACTAACTAAATTAAACCCTAAACCCAAACCTAAACCCAATAAATACTATATCGATTGAGCCACAACCTTATACCAAATAGAAGTAAAACCCTAAAAATAATTTGACCCTAACCCTAAACCAAATTAGAACTTAACCCTAAGATTAAACCAATCAATCCCTAACTAGAAACCTAATTAATGAATAAATAAATTAAGTTCCGTGAATATAATCATTGCACAATCTTCACACAAATTGAAAGCATTGAATGGAACTATAACCTAATTGACCATTAAACTAAATTGAACCCTAACCCTACATAATGGAGATTGAGTCCATACATTAAATCAAATGGAACCCTAGAATATAAAAAATATACCAAATTGAACCCTAACACCAATTGAATTTTAACCACAACCATAACTAAATTGAACCCTAACCCAAACCTAAACTCAATTAAATACTATATCAATTGAATCACAACCAAATACCAAATAGAAGTAAAACCCTAAACAAAATTTTATCCTACCCCTAATTGAAATTAAATTAAATTATTTAAAATTATATTTCATAAAGTAATATAAATAATTACATAATTTTTTAAAAACAAATTACTTATACTATTTTTAATAATATTGTGAATAAGATATTACATTTTCAATTATTTGAAAATGAAATAAAATGCAATCCTCCGTGAAAATAAAAACCCAATGGGGATTTGAACCTTGGTGGGCACAACAACACAACCACCACTTCACCAACACACTGTGTGCTGAACCCTTTTTAAAAATTGATTTCAATAAATAATTTGACTTCTAAATTACTAATAAATAATTTTTGGCTTCTTGTCTCTTGGTGTGCCACTCCTACTAGCTTATATATATTAGGCTTTAATTTGATAACTGATAAAAACAAATTATATACCCCTAAAATTAAAGCCTTAATGAACTCTCCGCTTCCCTATATATATTATATAATATATATAAACTAGTTAATTATTAGCCAAATACTTTGCCACTACCTGACATTTATTTAAATTCGACAATTTACAAACTAAATAAAAACATATATAGAGGCTTTGATAAGATTGGATTCAATACTAGAGAACAAAATGCATTTCCCGATGACCAACGTATGCTACAACATGCAGAGCTCATCTGATAAAACAGGAGAAGCATCAGATAAATCTGAGGTGGAGGCAGGCGGTTGAACAAAGCGGTGAAGATAAAAACAAATTGCAGAAGATAAAGATCCAAATTTTCAGGTGGGAGATTAATGGAACCACTTTTACAGATCAATAAAGAAGTCTCCTAATAATGGACTTTGACATTTTTACTGGTTTTCCTGAATGAATTTGAGCACCTGGTCTGTCTTGTTGTTGTGAGGAAATGGTGTGTCTGCGGGAGGCAGAGGAACGCGTAAGAAATTACAGAGAGGATCCCATCCATCCTTTACACTGAATACGAGTAATTTATGAGCAGGAACATAATTCTTCACGGCTTCCACATGTGCATCGTACACACTCATCGCGTATTCTCTGTCATGAAGTGGGATGCAACACCAAAAAAAATGTTTAAACTATTTAAATATAATCCAATAATAATTCTAAATACTTAACACAAATGTTAATAGTTAAAACCCTTTAAAAATTACAATCTAATATTAATTCTAAATAACTAACACCAATATTAGAGGTAAAATACAACAATCTCAACTGTTAAGATCAGGGCTTATTAGATTCAACAACGTTTACAATTTGTTTTCTATACATGTGAATTAATTGAATCTTAATTTATCTGTAGCAAGTTTAAATCTCAGTATTGCTTAAAGGCTCGGTTGAACTGATATGATCCTAGTAGTTCTATCCTTAGATCCAATGGTTGTGGTTATGGTTTCTTTAATTATATTACCCTGACTCAAAGAAAGATGTTCGCAGTATCCTCAGATTTTAATAAATTGAACTTGGAAAGATTTATTATCCATACGAAATTTAGTAGTGATATGGACTTTGATGATAATCATTTTCTTAAAAATGAATGGATTTAGAGTGGGAAGAAATTACTATCAATGAAACCTTGGAAATTCACAAAACATCCCAAGTTATCCAACATATAAATATACACAAATGAACAATTAAAACCATTGAAAATGTTTATTGATCAGAATCATACAAATATTTGAATCTTCAAGATAGGACATCAATTTTTTTTTGATGAATAGTTCCTTTTCTATTAATAAATATTAAAGTTACATATCCACAAAAAAGGGGCCGGGGGATATAGAAATCACCCCGCAGAGTTTACACGGCAAAGCCGAAAACGAAGACTATTCATCAAAAAAACATAATGCCATTAGGCAGCAAGAGCAGCAGCAGAAGGTGGAGGATCTTTATCATCCGGTCCCCACGCCTTAGTGGGATTGACAGGAGGGTCGGGAAGCGACCAACCATCATCATCTTCTTTTTCTTTTTCTTTTTCATCTGCCCTGGGCGGGGAGATAGCAAGAGCCAGGCGGGGATACTTGGAAGAGGTGGCAGGAGGCCAATCCCAACCACG
>MU228199.1:92218-104127 GCA_018584345.1 Thuja plicata | reverse complement strand
TACATGCATATATACACACATATACATATATATACATGCATATATACATATATATACACATATATACATGCATATACACATATACATGCATATATACACATATTTACAGACAATATATATTAAAAAAATTAAAATACATATATACAAACAATATATATTATAAAATAATCAAATATGGAAAGTAGAAACGTGGAAAACCTGATGTATTGCCGTTTGATGAAACGGATGCCCCGCAGTCGCTGTTGCTTTCACCCGAGCCGAAACAGTCACAATGACTGTTTCGGCGATTTTTGCCGCTAAACTAACCTAGTTACTTTCGATCGAAAGTAACTAGGTTACTTTCGATCGAAAGTTTGTCTATTTCGATCGAAAGTAATTGGCATTTTCGATCGAAACAAACAGAGTTGTTTTAGTGGGTCACGCTTTTCGGGACAAATTCCTTCCTCCCGAAAAGTGTAACCCACTATTGTGGGATCACCCATGCAAAGAAATAAGGTACACTGTCAAAAATTTGATAAAAGCTACTAGTTTATCATGAAAATTTAGTGTTTTATCGCTTGTACAATTTCTTATTTGTTTCAATTGTTTCTGTGTTTTCAGCGTAGGGTTTCACTCGGTCCATAATTTTATCATCATATTGTTTAATTCTTGCATGGAATTCAAAGAATTAGGGTACAATATCAAAGAATGTCACAAAATTAGGGTTTCAATTGTTTTTATGGTTTCATTTTTGTTCTTCAATCGAGTGTTTTTGTCTGCCCATTTGTTCTTCTTATCACACTATCAAATTATTACATTGAATGTCAAATAAATATAGTTCATGCTCGACAATATGATTAAATCTGTTAGTTTAATCATGAAATATTATTGTAAGATAATTAGAGCTACTAGTTTAATTTTGTGAGATTATTGTATGTGAAATGTCAAATAAATAAGGTACATTGTTGATATGATGTTAGAGTTGCTAGTTTAATCATGAAAATATATTGTATTCTTTTGATTTTACAATTTCTTGTTTGTTTCAACTGTTTGTGTGTTTATCATCATTATTACATGGAATGTCAAATAAATATAGTACATTCTCTGCAGTGCAATGCAATCAATAGTAACTAATTCCTTCTACATTTCTAGGCTCGACAATCACTGCAAAGACATCTCCTGCACAACAAATGTACACATGAGAGAAAATACTTCAAACTAGATCCACACACACACACACACACACACACACACACACAAAATAGGTATGTGTGTGCACGCCAATCTTTTAAAAGTTTCAACATCCAAACATAAATTTTCTTATTTCTTTAGTGGTCATGCATCTATACTTGAACTATTACTTATTTGAATATGAGGTCATCTTATATGGTTAACATAGACTTCTTAGTTTCATCTTTTTCTTTTCCCTTTTTCTTATTGTTAAGATGTAGCTAGGGTTGAAGCTTTCAATATTTTGAAATTATGCATCCATTTATCTTGCAATGACTATAGTGAATCGTTGTGTCCTTTTCATCCTCTTCTTTTCCCAATAATATTATTTTTTTCTCTCCAATAACTCGTATCTTAATATTTGCATTTAGAAGAATTGTCTTCCTTCTCCTCCACATTGCAAGCATAGGCATGTGTCTTACTATGTCCCTTAAATTGGCACTGACTATCCTCATTTGGTTTTGGTCAAGGATCCTACCAAGATACTTTGTCATTATGTCCTCATCTAAATCTATATCATTTTCCTTGACTTATTGATGGAATTTCAAAGTATAATCTTGCACGCTTTGACCACTTTGTTTCTTATAGTACATCTGTTTGACCTTTAGATCCACCTTCTACCCAATGGGGTTGAAATATATGTGGATTAATACCTTTAATTATTTCTATTTCTTAACAATATGATTCTTTCTATTTTCATAGTTAGTAACATAAGTTGAGTTCCCATACTTCCCTTTACATAGATGCTCATGGTGAGACTATAGCTTGACATGTTGTTAGTTGTTGGGGGAAAGGTCCTTCTTACTCGTCTTCCCAACTTAGTCTTTCCCAAGTTGTGGGCTTGAGTCATATCCACTCGTGATGTGGGTTTTTTATAACCAATAAAAGGTTTGTCCATGGATTGTGTAGTGTTGTAAGTGGTATGTTAATGGCCTATTTAAAGTTTATATTTTTTTCCATTGTTAGTTAAGGGTTAGCACCCTAGTTTGTTACTTTTATTAATCAAAAACATATGTTGTCCACCATACAAGAGCACGATCCAAATGAAGGCATGTAAAGTTAATTTTTTGTGTTCAATTTAGTTTATGCACACTCAAATACATTTTGATACATTTTCATTTATTTCTTCACTAAAAGACTCAATTCTACCTTTCTCTACTTCAAATAAAGTTTTAAATTTTTACTTTATCTTCATTTAATTCTTTCAAAAAATCCTCTCCTTTTCACTTTTTTCTAACTATTCTAAAACAAAATTTCCAATATTTTACTAAATCTCCTATAGAAGATTCTTCTTGCGCCATTTTACCTTGTTCCATAGCAAAATTATTTTTTTGTTGCCTTAACCATTGTTGATTTTCTAAGATACCCTCATGATTTTCAAATGTAGTCACTCTTTCCTTGAATTCTTCAATAGTTATATTTTTTTTAAGAAAATGTATATAGTGTGTAATATATTAACTAAAAACAATACAATCAAGAAGTCATAAAGAAAACTCCAGAATGGATCCATAATGGAGGGCGAATGTTGATAGAGATGATGGCATGATTGAGGACAAAAGCCCAAAAACCACCAAATACACCATGCAGAAACTCATCTCACACACCATGAAGAAGCCCAAAACACATAGGAGAAAATACTGAATAAGGGAAAGCTAGAAGCAAGACAAACCCAACATAGAATGGATAAGAGAGGAGGATACTCTAAAAAAACAACACTCTAAAACTCATCCATCTTAGACACGAACAAGGCCACCTTTAAATAATTTTAAAAATAGAATTGCATACACTTTTACTTGATCCGACCCTTGAGGCCCCCAGTTTAAAATAAAGACTTAGAGCACGCACTTCTCCTTCCACATCCTCCACCCCACTTTCCCTCATCATGTTGTCACCACATGATTTGAAATAGAGGAAGCATACTCTTCTTCTCACACCAACTCATAAAAACTTGGATCCAAAAAAGAATGTCAAAATAAAAGTAAAGAGCATATTCATAATAAACCTCTTTACTATTGTCCAATACAATAATATAGTAGTAAATCCTTCATTCACCATTAAACACATGAAGTAAACTCTATATATTTGATAAATTATGCAAAAGATAAAATATAAAAAGATTAAAAAAAACTAAAATAACATCTATTTTCAATAATTAATTATTAATATACAAATATATTGACACTATTGTTAAGAAAGAGTCATTCTCAACGATTATGAGGTTTGGAGGAGTACCATGTTAAATTACAAGTGGTGACAATTAGAAAGAATTTGAAAATGTCTAATCACTAGTAGTCTCAAAGTCAATTCCTATAAGATCATTTTAGCTAAGGCTGATATGTTCCCATATAATCATCAATCAGAATTGTTATGTGGACAAAATAGATTGGTCGAAAGACAACGCACATTGTAAATATTTTTTTTTAGAAAATGACAAAAAAAAGATATTTTAAGGGCTGAAATTAAAGGAAAAGCTAAAATTTTAATCGAAAAGTTGAGGATTGATGTTTGTCATCTTAGATGTCAAACAGATAGATGGACAGTCTCCAAGAAGATTAGAAAAGGAAGATTGGAAATAAAAGACATGCATCTTTGTAGCAAAGGGGTGGTTGAAATTAAATGGAATTTTCTCATAAAATGTGAAGCATATAAGTATGACATAGTCAATTTGAAAACTTTAAGGTGGACATTATGAATGAGCTATTTAAGAAGGCAAGACTTGACAAAACAACAAGTTGATCAATATGCATAACAAAAAATGCTAACATTGAAAGGAATATAAAAATGTGTTATTGTGCACTACTTCAGTCTCTTAGATTGTTGGATCTCATGAACGTCATTAAAATTTCTTTCATTCACTTATTCAATGCAAAAAACAACAAACGACAATCAAAATAAGAGACATAGTAAGAAAATGAATTAAACAATTCTATAATATTGCAGAATAGAAGGTGGTATATGGAATGAATATTTCAAATGAATTAAACAATTCTACAATAATTTTTTTTTTTGATGAATAGTGCCTTTTTTATTAAAAATATTAAAGTTACATATCCACAAAAAAGGGGCCGGGGGATATAGAAATCACCCCGCAGAGTTCACACGGCAAAGCTGGAAACGAGAACTATTCATCAAAAAAACATAAAGCCATTAGGCAACAAGAGCAGTAGCAGAAGGTGGAGGATCTTTATCATCCGATCCCCACGCCTTAGTGGGATTGACAGGAGGGTCGGGAAGCGACCAACCATCATCATCCGCATCTTCTTTTTATTTTTCATCCGCCCTGGGCGGGGAGATAGCAAGAGCCAGGCGGGGATACTTGGAAGACGTGGCAGGAGGCCAATCCAAACCACGGCGAGCACCAGGAGCATCAGGAGGGGCAGAATGCGCCGAAGCCGGCCCCCACCCAGAAGGCTGAGGAGGTGGAGAAGCCGAGCGGCGCCGCCATCCATCCCCACCACCTCTCGGAGAGTGGTGACGAGGAGCCTGGGACCGAGGAGTGTGCGAGCGGCGCGCTGAAGAACTGCGCCCACGGTGGTGGCCTCTGGGAGGCATACCCTTGGCAGAAAGGGCATCCAGAGGAACCCGAGCAACAGTGCAGGGAGCATTGCCCCAATGATTGAGAAGCTCCTGCAGGTGAGCTACTTCCAGAGCCACTTTATTGGCTTGAACTTGAATCTGCATCATAACATTATTACATATACAAGCTTTTTTAAACAAAGCAACATTTGTATCAAGAGAGCTGTGAGAGAAAATAACAGCATTTCTATCTTTCCAAATATTAAACAAAATCTCCATCCTGAAAGTATGCCAAATCTGGGTAAACTTGGAGGGGAGTCTAGGAGAATCTCCTAAGACAATCATATGCCAAGAAAAAGGCTCGGGCTGAAAGGGATTTAAAAAATCATGAATCCACTGCCAATACTGTTGAGCTCTCCTACAGAATCAGAAGATGTGCAAAAAGGTCTCAGGGTGACCGCAAAAAGGACATCGAGGATCATGAACCCCCAGATGTTTGAGCCTAGGGCCGACTGGGAGACCTTGAAATAAAAGACACCAAGAAAAAAGAGCCATCTTGGGATCCATAATGGTGGTCCAGATGGTGTGAAAGCGAGAGCTCTAGTGGGAAGTGGCCAAATGAAGATGCCATCTCTGGTTAAGGATATCCACCATCAGAACATCATTCCAGAGGTGTTTGTAAAATTCACAGGGGAAGCCATCGCATCCTGGAGATTTATCATTGGCCATAGAGAAGGCCGCCTCCTTGAGGTCTGAGATGGTAAGCATTTTCTCACAAAAGGCACGCTGCTCAACCGCTAGGCTGTTTGGAGTAACAACAATACAAGCCTTGAGAGCTTCATCCTGAGCAGCTGAATTGCCCTGAGAAGCAAAGAATTTCTCATAGTGCTGGACAAAGGCCTGAAGAATGGCCGAAAGCTCAGTAAGGGTTTCAGATCCTTGCTTGATCTTTTGAATACCAAAATTAGTATGACGAGCTTTGAGAGCCTGAAAAAACTCCTTGGAGGCTCTCTCGCCCACCTCCAACCAATGGAGGCGGGCTTTGAGTTGAGCACCCCGGGCAGCATAGGCATCAACAATTTGTTTCTCATGGCGAAGCTGGGCTAGCTTAAGCTAGAGATCTGTATCAAAGGGGTTCAACGTAAGTGCTTCAGCAGCGCTACGCAGAGCCTTAGTATTAGCTTCATAAGCACACTTTCTGCAACAGGCTAGCTGACGACCATAAATGTGAAGAAACCTCGCAGTGCGGGCAATGGCGTCATTCCACCATTGAATCCAACCAGTATCACTGTGGGGCCGAGGAGCTAAATTCCAAACTTGAAGAATGTGGGCTATAGTGGAATTGTGCATCAGCACAGACGTGTTAAGAAAAAATTGTGTCTGAGCAGCTCTCCTGGCGTAGGACTGCCAAGTAATGGAAAAGTAAATGGGGAAGTGATCTGACAGGGTAACATCTGTCAGAGGAATGACAGGTAGGCCTCGATCTTCAGAAAAGGAGAAAAAAATTGAGCCGTTATCATAGCATGATCCAGTCTCTTAAATATGCGGTCAGAGCCAGCTCTAAAATTGGACCAAGTATGCCAGACCTCACCCTGTTGGTGGCGGTTAGCATTGGGATAAAAAAGGCCCAATTTATTGCGCATGTGATACCAGGCTTCTCTCTCCCCAGCTGTCCAGCGAAAAGGCAAAGTTCCTTCCTTGTCAGAGGCTAACTCAACCATGTTAAAGTCCCCACACATAACCCAAGTAGCTAGAGGCAAGTTGTCTTCCAGCCAGACCCATAATTGAGATCTTTCGACAGCATCATTGGGGGCGTAAACATTAATTACACCAAAAGAATGATTATGTAGAGATAGCAATATCCAGGTTGCACGTTGCATCAGGTCAGACCCATGCGCAATAACACAAGAATGAAGGTGAGGTGACAGAATAGTAATGACACCGCCTTTGCCAGCTTCGTGCTGAGAAGAAAAGACAATGCCATCCAACCATATGACACGACAGGCAGAGTTCAGCAAAAACCCAGAAATTTTAACTTCTTGTAAACAAAGCACGTCCAGATTCTGAAGTCTGCGATGAGTATCACGAACATAGTACTTTTTGGAGAGGTCAGTTAGACCTCGCACATTCCAGGACAAAAAAATCATAAAAACTCTTGCATGGCTTCCTCGTCCCCAAGAGAGGAGAAGCTATTCTGCAAGTAGGCTGGAATAGAACCAAAGGTGGGGAGAAATTCTCCAGACGAGGTGAACCGCCTCTTATCTGGGTCATCCGTGTGACCATCAGGACTGCGAGACCTGCGCATAGCCCTAGAAGTAGGCAAAGAAGTCGCTGATGGCGCCAACACCACTTCTGGAGTGGATGGCTTTGCAGCTGAACTCTTCCGTTGTGAAGCAGGGTTTAAAATAGAGGGCACCACTGGTGGCACATCAACTGCGGAGAATGACCAATGGGCTCATCCGGAGATGGCAACATAGCAGCAGAGGCTGGTGGCATCTTAGGGCCTGAGGCATTCTGGCCTTTACGCGTAACTGTAGTCCATTCTTCTTTTTTTCCAGCATCGGTGGCTTTGGCCGGCGCCTCTTTAGGTGCAGGTTTCACCCGAGGGGTAGCCAGCGTGCAATCTTTGATCTTGTGCTCTGCCGATTGACATCGATAACAGGTGTTGGGCAGATTCAAATAAAGCACCTTTTGAGAGATTGTGAGAGCACCAATCTGAATTTTAACAGTGTCCTTGAGGTCCCTGGAAAGGTCGACCTCAACACAGACCCGCTTCTGGGGACGGGCATTGAAAAATTTGTCATGCTCCATGACAATGACTTTGCCGAGGGTTTTAGCAATAGACTCAATAAACGGCCAGCATGGCAAAGGGAGGCCAGGGAACTCGACCCAAATTGGAACCCTAAGTTTTTTGTCATCTGAGACAGTAAAGTCTCGAGACCATTTCTAAAAAACTAACAGGGAGGACCTACCAGTCCAGGGTCCACGGTTAAAAACCGCTTCCGCCTGAGAAGGGTTAGAAAACTGAAAAAGGAAAAAACCTTTGGTAAGGTTTTGCACACCATCAAGATGGACCCCATGCGGGGTCCAGCTCTTGTTGACCCAATCTTTAAGGATACTTTCAGGAGGAGTACGACCCACAAAATATCCAATCAACGTATGGTTTTCTAACCATTCACAAGTAGAATCAAATTCCTGTGGATTAAGAACAATATCAGGGTTACCTCGTGAAAGACCTTCGGGATGAACTTGCGGGGACGTTTGTCAGAGGAGGCACCATGGCTATCCGAAGCTTCAACTCACGCACCAGCAGCAACTGCTAGGCCAAAGTTGGCCGTAGCCATACTAAAAGCTAACCCTAATGCAAAAAATATCCCACAGTAAATGCGATGTGATAGATGAATGGCCCAGAGCAGAAACACAGACAGGACGTCGTACGCATGAAACCCTAGCAGAGCTGTGATCTTTTTCAACAATATTTACCAATTCTACAATAATTTCAAAAGCAATATAGGCATACTTATATTAAATAAATGAAATTTGATATCAACTATGTCAAATTTAAAAGATATTTATTTAAAAAAATTAAAATCCTGCATATTATAATTTCTATATTTAAGTAAAATGAAAAAATATAATATGTTTCATAATAGTACATTGGGTTGGAGTTGATTATTTGACTTTTTTATTTATCAATGGTATATGTGTACATATATAGTTAGTTTTATTAAAATATAATTATACAGAATTATATGTTTTTAAAGTTTAGTTAATATTAATAGATTATATTTTGATTATTATATGAGTAGACTATATTAATTACTATCTTCTTATTAAAATTTTGTTTTTGAATATATCTCACCATAAATTTGTTTATTGATTATCTTGGATTTTATATTAAAATCTATTAATAAATATTTAATTTCCTTTAATATATTAGTTTTTTAAGAATATTTAAAAATATAATTCTATTTTTAATTGTATTTAATATTCATACTACTTTTTTATTCTTAGAATTGTAAATATTTAATTTATAATCTTTTATCTTTTCTTAATCTAAGAAATGATTTTATTAACTTTTAGTTTCATCAATTTGAATAAAATATTACTCTAATGAAAGATTACAACTTTAATTAGATATTTATAATTAAAAAAAATTACCAAAATTTTATCTTAAAAATGCAAATATAATAATGTCCTATTGGCCCAATTTATTTACCATTGTAGATGATCATCAATATAATTGTCATGCAGCCAGTAAACTTGTCTTAATAACGGATTGCTTAACCACCAACTCAACGAGACACTTTCTTCTCGCCAATGACATAGAATAATAGATGGTTTAAGTTTGCATGTAGTGTTCAGGAAGAGGTAGAAACCGAGGAGCGTGAAGATGTAGAAATGCTCGATAATTGTTCAAAGATTCCGGGGTAGACATCGGTTACTTACACATTCAAGTGGTTGTGTAAGAGTGATCACACATTAGAAGGTTTGGGGGAAGAGACGTTTGGGCCATTTTTTGTTATGAATGGAGACTGTGCTAACATAATTCATGATGAAGTGAGAAGAATTTTAGATTTTCTACCGAGTTTTAGATCGTTCGCGGCTTTTGTGGGAGCAACGTTTTAGGCTTCTAAAGTTCAAGCCATATATATGTGTGTGTTAAGTCATTTTATGGTGCTTGAGACATCATGCTTTGATGTACTTGGTTCAACGTTACCTCACCGTTTGGCAATCTATCACAACACTCATCCCCAACAAATTTTTTCATGTGTAAACTTCTTTGATTGTTGGTTAGGCTGTGCATTTGGGGGTACCGATTGGTTCAATTGCAGTTTTAGTGGCATTATTTTCCCTTTCTGGTGTTGAACTGTGTATTCTTAATCTTGTATGCATGAAACCTATGAACCACTCATTTTGATTGGATCGTATTTGAAGCTATCCTAATTGTGATGTTTGCTTAAGGTGTGGGAACCTCGGCTTCTCCCCTTTCTTACCAGGAAGAAATGCGTTTTAACCCAGCTTGCTTTATTTGGGCATGATCCTTGCTATGGAATCGATGTCTTTAACCCAGCATGTCAAGAAGCATTGCTTGATTTTAGGCAGTTGTGGTTGATGTAATGCTATAATCAAATAGATATCACAGATAAAATTTCAGAACTTTGATATTCTTTCAAGCTGTGATTCCCTTCCAAGGCTTATTTAACCAACCAATATGTTGTTGTGTTGGATTCCGGGTTACCTAAATAGTGTCTTATAATTGTTCTTTAGTTCTGTATAGAATCTGAGGCCCAAATTTTGGAATAAATTCCTATTAATAGAGAGAGGTCCAGAATTATTTTTCTTTTGTATCAGTTGAGACTCTGAAATTAAATTTTATCAAACAGAGAAAATGAGTAACCATCTTTTCCTTGAGGATTCTTCGTATGAAGACTGTTCAAATAAAAATCTTCTATCTTAGTTATGAAAGAAATGTTTCTATACAGGAAATGTTTTGGATTCCTTGATATACTTATATGTGTACTTCAAAGTCAAAGATTATGATGCTTTATGAGTTTTGATAATTGTTAGAAATTAATCTTTACTTGCATTATGTAAGTAGGAGATTCCTATGGAATCCCTAAACCTATTTTGTCCTCTTGTGAGGATAATTCATTTTATATTTTTATTATTTAGTTATTCCTCCTTATGAGGAATCCTACACTTGTCTCACACACTAGTGAAATGTGGCATACACAGAATTGGGAGTTACAAAGTAACTCCTTTCTCACATCTCTTTAATATATGGCTCTCCTCTCATATTCATATGAGATTCTTCTTATTCTTGATTATTTTGTATGAGCTAAGCTCTCACTCTATCTCTCTCTCTCATTCTTAGGCATTTTTTTCCACTTTCATTATTATCACGGGTTTTTTTTTATGCTTTTCACCCTTCAAAATATTGTCTCCTTGTTGCTTCTTTCTTTGGTGAATGCTCCTGGAATTGGGTTTATTCATGGTAAATTTCCTTATTCCTAGCTCAAAGTGTTAAACAATTTCCTGTCTCTCGTATCTTGGTCATTATTTTAACATGGTATCAGAGCAGGTTGGTTTAATCGTATTTTGAGTGTGTAGGTGAAGGAGCTACCATATCTTGGAGCACTCCAATTTCGGAGACTCTTGAGAGGGTTTATTGCTAGTATTTGTCTTTTAATCTGGTTAAGAAGGAAAAATATCAATTTCTTTCGGTTTGGCTGGTTTACCACCAAACCTGGTTTATCTATTAGTTTCATTGTTGATTTGGTTTGTGCAGATTTTAATTTTTTTGATAAAGGATATTATTTTAAATTATCTCAATCTTAATGGGTGATCCCACAATAGTGGGTTACACTTTTTTGGAGGAAGAAATTTCTCACAAATTCGCGAGGTGGGAGGATTTAGTCAGGTACTTTTGATAGAAAGTACTTGATTGTTTTGATCGAAACATTAATAGTTTCAATCGAAACTACCTTTTTTGCTTAGTTTCGATCAAAACTAACCTAGTTTCAATCGAAACTAAGTTAGTTTCGATCGAAACTAAGCTAGTAAAGATTTTAGTGGGATTTTGAACCATACGCATGTTAAACTAAGAAATTACTTTCAATCGATCGAAACTAATTAGTTTCAATCAAAAGTACTTTCTATCGAAACCCCCAAACTTGAGGCTATCTGCAAAGGCTAACATAAATCTATAGTTTTCATGGCTTTGGGGCTCAAGCGTGGGGCTCAAATGGTAGAATAGGGACACCTCCTTTTGCATCACACAAGTACTTTGAATGAGCTTTCTAACGAATATAGATTTGATAAATTTTGAATTAATTATGTCTATGTATTTTGACATGCATTGGATGTAGGTTTTTTATTCAATATAAACTTCCAGGTTTGATGTTCAATGAAAAATAGTAGAAAAGAGAAAAAAAATTGAAAAGTAATAGTGCCCTCTGGCTTTGAGTCTTCTTTCGATCAAAAAAAAAAATTGAATTTCGATAAATGCACAAGTTATCAGCTACACAATCAACGTATGTCACAATTACAGTTTACTCTACTTCAAACATTCATAAAATATGCAATAATCATGATAATGTCATCAAACCAATTGCATGCCCTCTGTATGGATGTTAAAAAACCAAATTTGAAAGAAGTGCATTGATATCTATTTTAGAAAA
>MU228199.1:57313-85491 GCA_018584345.1 Thuja plicata | reverse complement strand
TTTTTTTATGCTTTTCCCCCTTCAAAATATTGTCTCCTTGTTGCTTCTTTCTTTGGTGAATGCTCCTGGAATTGGGTTTATTCATGGTAAATTTCCTTATTCCTAGCTCAAAGTGTTAAACAATTTCATGTCTCTCGTATTTTGGTCATTATTTTAACAATAATCCTCTATTGTAACACCATAGTTATGGTTTTGGAACAATCTCTCATTGTTCTATATGAGATGGAAATGAGAACTTGCAAATGTTTAGACTATTCAGGAAAGGATGTTGTTTTCTAATGCATTGGAAATGTTTGAACTTCATGATATTGTTTAAGTAATTAAAGTTTATAATTTTATATGCACCAATTCCATTACTCATTTCAGTTGTGCTTGTTTAGACTTTCTTGAGCTGGGTTGGGTATCTTTCATGTCAGGAAAGATTGGGAAAGCGTAACTGCTTCGTGGTAGGGAGGAAAATGAAGAAGAAGAAGAAGAAAACACCACTTGATTTTCACTTCTTTCAGCCCCCCATTATATTAACTATCGGCGTGACCATTGCACCTCTTCTAGATGCAAGTGTTAGGCTATAGTGAAAGAAAATTTGTCAAATCTAATAAAATGAGGAAGAAAGCAGCACTATTATTATTTTTTATTATTCTGACAGAAATAAGAATGATAGCATGACTGTATATAAATTTTTTTTTTTGTCAGTAAAATACTACAGCTAGACAATATTATATTAAAATATAAGAGTTTAAATAAACAGAAACTTTAAAGAGTATAAAAGCTTATATAGAAGTCTATAGAGAATTTCTGCCCATGAAAATCTGACGAAATAAAATTATAAACTCTGAACGGGGAGCCATAGCTTATACTAAACACATTGCCTCCTTTCCAATTATTGAAAATAGCATCTTACAAACGAACAATATTTCTCATGATCTGATAAGAGATGCAAGCATCTTAGTAAAATATCACCAGCACACAGACATAAGACACAAAACAAAATGCATTTCGTGATGACCAGCGTATGCTACAACATGCAGAACTAATCCGATAAAACAGGAGAAGCATCAGATAAATCTGAGGTGGAGGCAGGCGGTTGAACAAAGCGGTGAAGATAAAAACAAATTGCAAAAGATAAAGATCCAAATTTTAAAGCGTGAGATTTGAGGTGGGAGATTAATGGAATCTGGCAGTTATTAGAGGAAACCACTTTTACAGATCGATGAAGAAGTCTCCTAATAAGGTTTCTCCCTCAAAAATAATGGACTTTGACATTTCTATTGGTTTTCCTGAATGAATTTGAGCACCTGCTCTGTCTTGTTGTTGTGAGGAAATGGTGTGTCTGCGGGAGGCAGAGGAACGCGTAAGAAATTACAGAGAGGGTCCCATCCATCCTTTACTCTGAATACGAGTAATTTATGATCAGGAACATAATTCTTCACGGCTTCCACATGCGCCTCGTACACACTCATCGCGTATTCTTTGTCTTCGAACCTCCCCCCGAACAAACCCTCCTTTTCCCACATTGTCAAATCACTCAGTGCTGCTTCTGATGCAGAAAAAAGTTTTGTTTCCTTAGAAACACGGTAAATGGTATTCTTTATACTCTCATACCATCTTTCCTTTTCACGCACAGTAAGTATTATCTTTGCCTCGGGACATTCTTCCATCAATTTGCGATACACTATTACAGATGGGAAATCTACAGTTGCCGTATACCCATTGAAAATGCTCTTCAAATTTTCCGACTTCCCTATTAATGTCAAAATTACAGACTTTAAGTTGTAAGAATGAAAGAAATAAGAATGAAGTGTAATATGTGATTAGCTTACCAGACAAAACATCGAGCCATAGATCTGCGTGCTTATTCTTCACCACTTCACTGAAATGGTAGCAGGGAAAGCCTAAGATGTCAAGCGCTTCTTTCAATGAGTATGTGCCAGTTCGGGATAACCCTACCCCTATCACCTTCAGATTCAGATTCAGTTTCTCCCCTGCACATTCTGTCAATCAAATAGATCATCCAAAGAAGATTAAAACCAAATTTATAGTCTCTATTTGTAAAAGACTTAAATCATACCATTAATCTTGTCCATCTCCATGAAAGCTTCAATTTGGGTACAAAAGAAGCTTGAAATGTTCTCTCTCTAACTGAATTCAGATCGTTGCAAAGATACAAAATAGTTGATAAAAGATCTCTCTTCCACATTTGATACGTGGGTGGAGTAAAACAAGTTCTTGGAAGAGTAAATGACACAGGAGCATCTTGCTTGCCGTGCCAGAATGGGAGCATTGAAATGGGGTATGGACATAATGACAGATGGAGTTTTACCCTCGTCATATTTTATCCCTTTAGGAGAGCTTTTTGTTTCATATGGCTTTTTATCCTTTCTCAATTTGTGATATATTATTTTTTACATAGGTACCTCATCAAACCTTGTTGCAAATGACTCTCAAATATAATTTCTTAAATACATTTGAGAATATATTTCCTAATCTTATATTTTTCTATATATTATACTTGCATATATACACAAATGTTTCTCTATGTAATCTTGGATCATGAATCATATTGTATATATCTCCATCCTCTAACTGAATAGGATTTTCTCTCTAATGTTGGGGATCTCTTTTATTTTCATTGAATCTCCTTGATCTATAATGGCTATCTCTATACCCAAATATTACTCGGTAATAAAGCATTATATGCTTACTTATAGAATTTTGGTGTCTTAAATATCTATATTGGTTACACTTTTACATATTTATTCTTACAGTTTTAGATTTAACACTTAGGGATACATCATTTACTACTTACTACTTGGCTTGTCACAGCTTTAAACTATTCGCAGAAGAAGATTATAAGCATAATCAAATAAAGCCATTGACCTTAAAATTCCACTCATTAGTTTACCTTGTGAACAAATATTATTATTATGCAATGTCATTATTGACCTTAAAACTCCACTCATTAGTTTACAATGAACAAATAATTAATTTAGAACAATATGAAATTCTCTCAATGTAAATGTTACAATTTTAAATACTAAAATTTTAAAAATTCTCTTTATTACACATTGAAATGTGAGGACAAATGCTACCACATTTCATAAAACATAAGCATGGCCTTTTTCTTGATACTCAATAAATGTGTTATCTTTATAATTTTCATCATAAGGCAAATTTGCAATAAATTTTCAATTTAGAGCTCTATCTTCTGAGCTAAATTATTTTAAAAATATAAACTATTAGCATTTATAAATCTCAATAGAAAAAAATGGGCTTTAGTTACAATTTGTAAGTTCAATTATAAATTTTCTCTTCAAAATTGGCTTATATACAATTTACAAATATGAGATGTCAATTATAGATATACTTGAAAATTAAGGACCTATAAGCTATCATGAAGTGGGATGTTGAGGCCAAAGGAGTTTTAAATACTATTATAACCACCCAACACCACAAAAAAATAAAAATAGTAATAATTATATCATTTTCATACTCATACATATAAAGAAAAAGAAATTAGAGAATCATTGAGAATACAATAGCAATATTCTATGAATCAAAATAAAATTAGTTATCAAATGAAAAATCAATATGATTTTTCTAATAAGCAAATTTACCTAAAAATAATAATTTTTAAACAAATTAACTAAACATTAAATAAAAAAGACAAATGTTTAAACCATTTAAGAAATACAATCCAATAATAATTCTAAATACTTAACACACATTTTAAAAGTTAAAACCCATTAAGAATTACAATCTAATATTAACTCTAA
The DNA here is from genome assembly GCA_018584345.1 of Thuja plicata. Classification (NCBI taxonomy): domain Eukaryota; kingdom Viridiplantae; phylum Streptophyta; class Pinopsida; order Cupressales; family Cupressaceae; genus Thuja; species Thuja plicata. Next base: position 81,718 of record MU228199.1, on the reverse strand, counting down.
ATAGCTAACATCAATATTAGAAGGAAAATACAACAATCTCAACTGTTAAGATCAAGGCTTATCAGATTCAACAACGTTTACAATTTGTTTTCTACACAAATGAATTTTAATTGAATCTTAATTTATTTGTAGCAAGTTTAAATCTCACTATTGCTAAAAGGCTCGATTGAACTGATAGGATCCTAGTAGTTCTAATGGTTGTGGTTATGACTTCTTTAATTATATTACCTTGACTCAAAGAAATATGTTCGTAGTATCCTCAGATTATATTATTGAACTTAGAAAGAATATTATCACTACTAAATTTCCTCCGGATAATAATCTTTCTAAGTTCAATAATATAATCTGAGGATACTGCGAACATATTTCTTTAAAATGTATGGTGTTGTTTTGTGAAGAGAATAGTGGCATCCATTACAAACTACCTACATGATGTCCTTCATTAAATCTCCTTGATTATGGTAATTGCTAATTTTTTTTGGAGATGTTACTAAATTACTAAATTTGGAAATCTAAGGTATTACTATGATGTGAAAAATGGTGATCAATGGTAGACCACCAAGCTTCACATACATTGGAATAAAAAACTCCTAGCAAAGTGAATCTGACTAGCACAACCAAAAGAGTAAGGGTGCAAATTTTTTATCCAAACAATGTGGCGTTTTGTGGATTCCTTCTGATAGAAATGATAATGACATGTAAATCTAATAAATGACTAAGCAATAGAAGGAATGAACTTACCTTGAAACTAGGAGAAGAGGAGTGAACTTTAGATTTGGTTTTGACTGTCATAGAACTGTTAGAATTAGAAATGGTTGTGGACTAGTACTCAGAAATCTTTAACTCCTGACTGTCAAAATTCCAAATCCAAAGGATTATGTCGACCAAAGTTGACCTTGTCCAATAAAGTTGACCTAGTCCTGGAGACTTCAAATCTAATAAAATTGTTGAAGGATCTGCAACTGATTCTTAAACTCCTAAAATTTGTCTCTGAACTCAATAAACTTTTTCCTACAACCAAGAAGAAGCATAAAAGGTTGTGGAAAGGGGCTTGCCTTGGTCAAGCCCGTGTATAGGAATCAACCTTGAAATGAAATTGTAATTTTATATTGAAAGTAAGATAAAGTAATTTCATATCGAAAGTAATGTAAACAAGATAAATGTAAGATTTAGCTTCCATAAGAAACCCTCATGGATGCATGTAGAAATCAATCAAATCTATGAAGATGTTTGAAATATATGTTTCAAATGTATTGTAGAATAGAGGATGCCTTTGGCGCAGGAACACCCAGGCTAACTCCTAGTTTATGTTTTGGTGGTGGCTTGTATTGACCCTAGGCAAGCCGGGAGTATTCTCTTAGGCCTTAGAAGGTCTTGTGAGTATGTTCCTAGATGAATTTGACTAGGATCAATCCACTCTAGTTTGGTTTGGTTAAGTTAGTGTTTAGTGCTTTAGCAAGCCTAAAATTGGGTATTGGGGTCTAAGAGCCTGCAAGATTAGGAATTAAGCATAAAATGGCCTACATGGTGTTTCTACATCATTTCCTATATGTTATTGGTTATTAAACTATGATAGAGGCAATATTGTAAAAGTCGTCATGACAACATTTGCAACTTTGCAAAGTTGCATGACAACATTGTCAAGAAATGATTCCTTTCGATGTTTGAGGATGGGTAGTTATTTTAACCACCTAAAAACATTGGGAAAGCATATTAAACAATGAGGAGGCCCACTTCGTAAGGTTAGCTGATGTGGAGAAGAAATTCAAATTGTCTGAAGTTGCTTTGTCACAGTGTTCTTGTGCATTGACATTGATATTTTATTGTTAGTGTTCTTAATGGATTGAATCCCTCATTCTCGAGTTGGATTCTTGTAGCTATAGTAGCTAGAGCATATTTTTCCTTTGTGTGAAGTTTCTTATTTTTCAATAGAGTAGTTTTGCAAATCATTTTCTTAGTTAGTAGTTTTCTGGTTTTGTCAGGACACATTTGAGGAAAATGGCTCCCCCATAGAACCCAACCATGCATTTCATCATGGACATGAGGGATATGGTAGGGGAGCCCTTGTATAGTTTAAATAACAATGTAGGAGCTCTAAGAATAAGTTTAGCTAATTTTAGTGACAAGCCCTAGGCGAGTCCAGTGCATCTGCTTAAGTGCTTGTAAGTAAACTAATGGTGTTTGAGTGCAGGGATATGATTTGAAAAGTGAAACCAAGCATGGTTTTGTAATAAATGAGGTTATACAAACACCTCCTAAGAAGCTTAGGCCATGCCCAATCCAATTGTTTATATTTTCAAGTAGAAGTCACTAGATTGAACCAGAATAGCCCAATTAGCCCTAATTGTCCTTAATCATAGGAATCCACTGTACGGAGACCTTGGAGCTGTCAGACCTAAAAAATATTTTATGTCTTGAATAAGGGTATCTAACCATCATTTTTTTTTGGGGGGGGGGGTGTTTCAGAAAGTTTTGAATGAAGTCAGAAAAACTAGTCAATTAGGGCTAGAAGGAGTATTAAGCATAAAAGGAAAGATTTCATAAGAGTCTTGAAATTGTTTGCAAAAGTATTGATACCCTATTCTAATGGGATCAAATGAAGATAAATAAGTTTTCTAATAATGAATTATATCCCCTGAAAACACTTTCTAAGGAGAGGATTTAAGAAGGTACTTGGAGTTATCCAAGAAGGAGCAAAGAAGACAAGTAAAACTTGTTGATAGTTACCCCTAATGAAGCACAATGGATGTCATCTCCTAGAAATATTTTTAAGAGGTCCTAAACTAGATAAGTAAGGACTTGGAAGATCCTAGAAGAGATCATAGGGTCTTGGGAAAACTAGGAATAGTCAGGGTCCTAGTAAATTTGTGCAAGCACACTTGGGAGTTTCTATCAGCCTTCACAAATGCAATGGATCTACACTTGCCAATCCTAGATCTTGGAATATGAATGTATGATTTTAATATTAAATGAAGAAGAGGAATGTATCTTCTTTATTTATTGAGAATCCCCCTACTTGGCCATTATGGGAGAGAAATTTGCATTAATGAGAGAAGATTTCCTTTGCTTGAAGATCTTGAAATTGATGCTTGCCTTCAAATATTGAATCCAAATCCTCAATTGCACAACTTGAAATATTGTTCTTTGATCAATTGATTGCTCACACATATATAGCTTACACTAAGATTGGATGTCAAAATAAGAGGAGAAGACCCCCTGTTATACTCATTTCATGATTCAATATTGTACAACATACCAAAAATAAAGATCAGGAAGGAAAACCTCTGCGTTCGGATTGGGGCCCACTTAAAGACAATGCCCTGGGGCAAGGTGGAATTTGGTCAACCTAGTACAGGAAAAGGATGACTTAGTTTGACCTAGTCCTGAAATTGTTAAATTCAAAGTAGATTTGGGTCTTGGGAAGTGTGAAAAGTTTAAGGGAGAGAAAATGAAAGATGCAGGAAATTAAGCATAAAGAGATTTGGATCTTAAAATCACTAAAATTGGGTCTAATAGTTCCTAAAGCCACCAATAATGGGTGCTAACATTTTAGGATGGTACATTTAGCCCCCACTTTAGCAAGAGTATGAGACAAACTCATGCTCATGGTAAAGTAGATCAAATGCATAAGATGAAAGTCCTCATAAAATCTAAAACCAAAATGAGAGAGAGAGAGAGAGAGAGAGAGAGAGAGAGAGAGAGAGAGAGAGAGTACNAAAGAGAGAGAGAGAGAGAGAGAGAGAGAGAGAGAGAGAGAGAGAGAGAGATTACTAGCGCAATAAGAGTTTGTCTTATTGTGAACCACACAAGGAAAATGTTGCAAAAGATGGAATCGAATAGTCTAGCAAATTTTATTATGCTAGTTCAGTCCATCAACAAGGATCATTCCTTAAAGGAAATTATTTCCAATAATGGATTCAGTAATAATACAATTAGTCCTAAGGAAAGTAAAGCTTCCTTAGGGATCAAAGAAGGATGGTCAGTCAAAGGACCATGAACGCACGGTCAGTCTAAGGATCAAATGAACATGTGAGATAAGTCTAAGGATCCACTAAAAAATATTAAATTCAATCTGTGTGTGTGTGTGTGTGTGCAAAATGTGAACTCGGAGTAGAGTGTATGCCCCCACATTAAAGCCATAGAAAATGCCTTAATGGGAGAAATTACTTTAACAGGGTGTACATGTATCCATAAGAAGCATTTTCCTTCTAAATACCCTCAAGAAAGGAAAAATCAAGGGAAATGAGCATATGACAAAAGGGATCACGAAAGGGATCTACCAACGTTGGGGTCATTAGGTCATATGATAACTCATGTATATCAAAATGATGTCAAAATGAACTGTTATCATCCCCCAAAGGTAGTAGAACTACAATAATAATGGCAAAAAAGAATGTAAGAGTTACAAAGAAGACTCTTTTTGGGTTAGAATCACAAAGACCAAAAAAAATAGGTAGCTATCATTTTCCATCATCCCAAGAAGACAACGCAAAGGAAAATTTATGAAAAATGGCACATGCACAACATAAAATGTAACAACATATAAAGAGATACAAATAGAAGAATTTTTATGACATTGTGATTCCGTTATAACCCTGTGCCAACAAAGAAACAAGGGTTGTTTAAAGAAATATAAACAAAACAGAAACAATTAGCACAACATGGGTGAAGCACATCACGACAAATAGACAAACATAAAATAAAATAAAATCCACCACATAAGAGGATCTAGTCAAGTGTACTTCCTACCCCACCCCATCTCGGTCTATAGTATTTATGGAAGGTGTGAAAATCACAAGAGGAGAAACATCAAGCAAGAAGATGGAACAATATCCAGTTTTGAACAAGGACCATGTTGTGAAGATAGGTCACTATGTTTGTCACTAGGAGTGATAGATAACTTTTGTGAAAGCATAACTGGTAAATCATGATCAATATCAATTTAGCCTCATACATGTCATCAAAATCACTAGCATGAATATCATTTTTCGCTTCAAGAACATCTCATCAAGACTATCTTCTTCATTTAGATTAATTGTAATATAATCTAAGATAAAAATTGCATTGTCATGTTTTTTTCATTTTAATCCTTTTTAAATTCACTTCCTCCATTGGCTCAAGCATGGGTTGGTCAAAGGGAAGTGAAACATGAGGAGGTGTATGAGGTAAAGAAAGGTTTTGAGAAGCACGTTGACAAGCTCTATCAATGTTCTTGTGATGAAGATAACAAGCATAACGGTTACATTTGGTTTTTCTATAAATTTGAGTTGGGATAGGATCAATTAACATCGGGTCATTTTCTTCTTTAGGAGAAAGAACTGAAGGAACTGTTAGCTCTTTTTCTTGTAGAATCAATTATAATAGAAATAAATGCTAGACTCTCTTATACCCAATTTAGATTCTTACAGGGAAAAGGCTAATTAACAAGGATGAAAATCCTTCTACACTTTGGGCTCCTTATACCCAGGCGGGTGCACCTTTGGTAGAATATTATATTTCAATAATTTCAACAGTGGATTAAGGATTTGTGATCCTTCTTCTTTTTATGCCACCAGGCTTAGGAAGGCTAACCTATTGATTCACTCTTCAAGGAATCACTAAAGTGAATTGTACTGAATATAATTAGCTAGACATGTATTTAAGATAGCAGAAATGTTAAATATTGATTAAAATTGGATTAATGATAACAACCACTTGTCAGCATTTAGGCCAGTGCCTAATCATGGGTCATAGAGTCAGAACAAAACATACACATATCAAGGATAATTAATGGAAATACAAATAAACCTCAGATGTAATGCCTTACAAACTATCATCTCATCCTCACACCCCTGTATCAAATTCCTGCATAAACCCAAACCCTCTGCAATTATCTGCAAGATTTAAAACTCTCCTTGAAAGCACTTACAAACAATGAAATGGCTACCTTATAACCAGTATACTCAAAATGCCTTACAAATTGAACATACAAGAACTAAGAACAAATGCAAAAAGACATCATTGGTATCAAAATGGATATCCCATTGTATTTTATTAATATATATTGATATCAATACATTCTAAAGACTCAAAACCAACATTCAGACACAACTTAGAAGTCTGCCTTGTAGTTTTATTTTTTACCATCCCTATTACAATATTACAACTTGCTACATATAGACAGCCACAATCATCTTGGAATCCTTTTGGAAAATAAGGATGCAACAAGCGACTAGGCTAGAGGACAAAATATAGTTTATAGATGAGACAAAATTTCAGGAGGATGGAATAACAAATCTTTGTTATAAGCCATGTAATCCCTTTGTCCTATGATCGCTTGAATGCTTGAAGTTTTATGAGGTGGCTGGGTCCTTGTCATCTAGAATTTGTCCTCATATTGATGCAGAGCCCCCAATATCTGATTTTCTCAAACTTCTCAACCTCTTTGGTGTTCGTTGTCCCCCTTATATTTACTGTCTCATGCTACCGGGGTGACTATACCATACTTGCTAACCCATGTGGTGAACACCTCATAATTTGACCAATTGAAACTAAGGACCTCATCCTTCTGGTTGTTGAATTCCTCCCAATCAACATTGGCTTTCTCAATTTCTGCCTCCTAGGATTCAAAAAATGCCTTGGCCTTATTTAAAATATCAATAGATAACACAAACCAGCCAGTATTTCCCAATGTAACAATAATTTTTGTTTTGTTGGTTAGTGTTTCATTCAATTGTCTTAGCCATAAGGCTTCATTTTTTATGTTTCCATCCTCTTTGAACATATTGGGAAACATGTCATATCTGTCCCTGGAGAAATCTTCTCTCAAAGTTGTAACCCTCCTGATGACCATGTTATTCTTGGTGTCCAAATTAACCATCAATTTGAGACATTTATGGGTGCTTGTCGGGATGATATCAATATTGTTCTTCTCCTTTGAAAGAGAGTAAAAATATTTGACATGGGTTGCCTTCCCCTTCCAGTTATTCACTGTCAGATCCCACTGTTCCTTTCCATCATCATGTCTTCTTATGATTCCTGCGATCTTCTTTCCTAGTAAATAGAGGTTAGAAAGGTTGACCTCACTAGCACACCTCTTGAGGTTGGAAAATATCTGATCATAAAATTTTTGTTTCCCCAATTCCTCAGCCTCTTTGTATATAGGGCAGTCTTCAAGATCCCTTTTTCCCTCTTCTTCTAGTCTTGATCTCTCACTGATCAACCTATTTTTCTCAGCCTCTAGTTCTGCTCTTTTGGCATCAATGGCTTCTTGGGTGGTGGGAATCAAAGGTGTAGGGGATGGGGGATATGTCACAAATGGACTAGAGGAAGAGGGTTGGTGAGGTTCCTGAGCAATTACCCCTTGGGGCATAAGTTGGATTTTTTTCTTACCCTCTAATACTACTATTTTGTTATCCTTCAACAAGGACTTGACCTTTTCCTCATTGTAGGCTTTAAGTACAAGTTCATACTTCTCATTTAAGCTGGCTTAAGCCTTCTTTTCTTTCTCAGCCACCCTTAGGCTTAAACTAGTTGTTTGAACAATGAGGTTTGCTACTTCAGTTCCCCGAAGTGTCAACAACCCTCTTCACAATTAGGCTTCATGTATCCTCAATATCATCACCTTCCTTTATTCTCCTCTTGTCCATTTTCTTCAATGACCAAATTTCTAGGGTTGCATGGTCTTCACTAAACTAAGCACCAATTGATGTCCCAGTAGTGCTCATAGGATTTTCTTGCTTCCTGACAGCATCGAAAACTACTGCATCTGCTAAATCCCATTGAGGTAGTATGAGAACTCCCTGCTTCTTAATCATTTCCCTACCCTCTTCAGGAGTAATCTTATCAAAATTAGATACTGTCTCCTACTTGAATTCTTTCTCTATATCTTCCTTAGCAGAGTTGGGCCGGGCTTCTTGCAGCTTTTGGCACTTATGATTGAATTCATCAATATGACATCTCCATAGAAATTGAATGAATGCCCTAGTTTTAATGAAATTGTCATCAGACAAGAATTCATCACTGGCTTGCTTGGTTATAGGATCTAACTCCCTGCCAGTAAATTCTACTACTGTGAGGTCAGCTAATGTATGTTTAGGTGCCTCTGGCATCCCTTCTTGTAATGCCTGAGTGGTGATAACAACTTCACCAGCATTCCTTAATTGCACCAATTGCTCAGCAATGGATTGGTCATCATATTGCATGGGGGATTGGGAAGCAGAGTACCCTTTGCCTTTTGGGAGAGGGCACTTCTTGAATATCAACACTTTTTGGCCTCTTTCCTTTATGCTGGGGAGTTTTGTCAGTTTTGGGTGCAATAGTAGTGTATCCTCTTCTTTTATATACTACATAGTCCCCTAGTGGGACTATTCTTCCTTGTGGAAATTTATTCAAAACATCAAGAGACTTTTCTGGTTCATTTTCCATTAACCTCTACTTTTTCTCATTTAGGGTCTATATGATCCCCTCAAATAAATTCATTAGGGAATCAATCTTATAAGACCATGGGAAAAATTCCTTTAACGGATCATAAGACTTTTCAAAATTACGTACAAAGTCCAAAGACTTCTTGTATGCCATCCATTTCTCCTTCCTAACTTCTAGGATACCAAGGTCAAAAATGTTTCTGATGATATCCTTAGGGTAGTTGAACTGATGTTCTAATATCAAGAACTTAGTCCTTTTCCTGAACATACCCATGATAAAGTCTTCATTATCCGCACACCTGGATACAGACATGGCTAGATGATAAGGCTCAAAATACTTGTCAAATTGTGTCCACCCACCTTTGGTTATGATGAAATGATGGGCTCTGGTGAGGGTAGGAAAAATGTTTCCCTTCATCTTTCCAGTCAAGGCTTCTTCCTGTAGCCCACCCAATTGCCTTATGATCTCTGCTACTCCAATCTTGAGAGGGACTTTGTAGGGAAGCACATAAGGGGTTCCCCTGAATCCATAAACCCTAATTACTGTAGAAAAAGGGTACAAAATTAGATCTCCCCAATTGTGAGCAATTTTTAGCTCTAGGGCATATTCCATAGGCCTCAAAAGCCTCATCATCTCAGTGTGGATCCTAGCATTTTGATTTCTCAGTAGTGACTTGAGTCTAGTTGCAAAAACCTTATCAAAATAAACATAACTAGCACTCTTCCTATCCCATGACAGATCTGTACTCCACATCTGAATAGGAAATTCTTCATCACCCAGGAAGTTAGTCAATTCCATTTCTTCCTCAAATAAATCTACATTGTTGAACAAGAACATATGCATCATGAGGGAATACCATCCCATTGGTTTGTGTATGTTGCTATCCTGAATTCCTACCAAACCTTCATGCATCCTAGGCAATATAGGATGCAAAATAAAATACTACTGACAGGTGGGGATGCAGAATTTGAACAACCATTAGCATTATGTGGACAGGCATTGTTACATCTTCATCTACCCCCAAAACTTGGCATAGAGCACTGTACATTTTTCTGGCCTTGCCATTAAAGAGATCCAACTTGAAAGGTTCTGGGGTCCTAGGCCCTACTACAACCAACTCTCCTATTTTATTAAAGTATCCCTTCAATGCCTCATCCCTGTAATACTCCCTCTGAGTCTGGTATACTTCTTTAAAGTACTCAAAATCAATATCATCCATGTTCTCTGAGGTGTCAGTCAGCTTGAAGATCCTTCTCATTTCATCAGTTGATACAGTTAATAACACATTTCCTTGGGTATCCCTAACAACCCTAGCCACCTTGTCATAAGTGTTTGCGATTAAAGTGAACAAATTAGTGTCCATAAACACACCAGGTGCTATCAATTTTCCTACGTCTAACTCCCAAATGTTACAGTCTAGGGTAGGAGCATTCCTTTGGCTATAGGTTATTCTGAACAAAGTAAGACCATCAAAACTAGTCTTGACATCTTTTTCCCATCTATCGGAATCATATAACCCATCTCCAATTTTGAAACGGGGATGTAGTGGAACTACCCTTTTAATTTGAGTGGTGTCTGCTGTGGATAGTGAAAATTTCTATAACAAATCTTCCCTAACATTTCTTTTTTGATAATCAACCTCTCCAGAAATATCAACTCTAGGGGCCATTCTGAATCTAAGGCTTTTTCGATATTAGATTTAAATTCTGAGACAAAGTTCTAAAAACCTTTATGAACTGCAAATCCCACTAACAATCTGAATGTTGGTGAATCAGAAAAGCTTACCAGTTCTGCACAGTAGTCACGTGAAGCTAAATTTCTCTGCAATCCCATTTTTAATGATTTTGATGAATCATTGTGACTGTAAGTCGACTTAATCAATTTTACGGCCTCAATCAAATAATTCTTTTGAATTGAATTCGACTGGATTAGCCACACATTCTGTAATTAATTCGTAGGCTTCAATTTTGTGGCTTAACGACTCTCTGCAACACATTTTATCAACTTTGAATTTGAGCCGTAGATTCTGGACATCATTTTCTGCATCTGACGGCTATCTTATTTTCCCAAAAATAAATGTTTACCCAAGACACGTGTCAACACCACTTAATTTATTACTCACTAGATGTTGAGAATTTTCCTTTTAAGTGATTAAGCAGACCATCAGATATAAAACAACTTAACTGCCTTTTCAACTCTTGCCAACTTTGAATGTCCGGGTCCACCAGCTACCAGGTGTCATCACCACTTAATGGCTTGTCTGATAGATGTCATGCATCTTGGGTATAAGCCATTACGCCCACTGTTAGATCTTTCCAAGCTTTAGCAACCTTTATGATGTCTACGACCGGACCCATATTCTTTCTTGGACACGTGTCACTACCGCTTAATGGCTTACCCACTAGATGTCACGCACTTTTCTTTTAAGCCATTAAGTAAGCCGTCAGATTTTTTCATACTTGCCCACTGTTTAACTAAGAACCTTTAGGAACCTTCGGCCCCACCAAGGACACACATCACCACCACTTAATCGCTTAACCGATAGATGTCGTTTACCTTTTGACTAAGCCATTAAGCGGGCCGTTCGATCAAAACCAACTTGCTCACCACATAAGATAATGACATAAAAGGGATTTTTTCATGGTATGAATTAGGAATTATTAAAGTGGTTAGGATAACACAGTATTTTAAAAAACAACCCATTTAACGTGAACACATGACTTGAGGTAACTTAAGTGACCAAAAAAGTAACATGAAAATAGAATCGGCCAAGAAACTTAGGGTTGTTTAGACATTTTCCACCATTTTCAACTAGGTTAAGGGTAAGAACAAACTTTGTAGAGGCACAAGAATAATTTTAACCCTAATTTCAGAGCCTTGGACACCACCAATGACAAAGGACCCTAAGAAAATTACAAGGCACAATTCAAACAGGACATAGCACCAACAGGAACCATACTAGGTTGAGAGATGTGTTGAGAAGTATGTCTATACTCAATAGGAAGGGGAGGTATATGTGGTTTAGGAAGAATCCATGTCTAGGGCAAAGTGATGGAACATCCTTAGGTTTTCTAAGTTCAAAAATATTTTGAATCTTGTAAGCTTGGTATGATCTAAAGATATGGTAAGGATGGGTTTGAGTTGATTGAGGCATAGCAGGCCAAAATAAATCAAGGCTAATTGAGTTGCAAGGCACAAAAGGATGATAAATTCTATGGTTAATAGTCATGATTTCTTCATTACGAGGAAATTTAACACATTTATGAATAGGATATGCCACAACATGCATGGAGGTAAGCCAAGGAAGACCAAGTTTGACTTAAAACTAATAATAATTTAGAATGACAATGAAGGTAATATCTAACTTTTTACCACCAAATTCAATAGGGAATGAAATTGAACCATGGGAAGGATAAAGGAAACCATTGTAATTTTGAATCATAACACAAGATTTATCATAAAAATACTTTTGCAATTGTTTACTATAAAGATGTTCTTTAGTTATCACATTCATCATGCAAGTGGGATCAAAAAAGGCACCATAGGAAGGAAGGTCATTAACCTTTGTGACAATATAGAGAGGATCATCAGGTGCTTTAATTGTCTCAATAAAGTCAAAGGTAATGCAAGGTTAGTATGGAGGTTTAAGTTTATGGTTAAATTGCTCAACTCGATTGACCACATGATTAGCTTCATTAATTTTTTCATCATAGTCATTGCATTGGGAAGAAAAAGGTTGATCAATAACATTTTTTTAATGGGATGGAAAAGGATTGGTGTAGATTTACAAGTTTTTGGTTAGGAGGTACCATAAAAAAAATTCCTTGATCATGGTCACCGTCAATAGATATAGCTTTAGAATCAATAAGATCTTGGATAATAGATTTCAAATGAAAACCTTTTTTAGTATCATGACCAAGTTGATGATGATATTGGAAAAAAGTTTTGGATCAAAGTATTTGGATAGGGGCTTAGATGTGTCAATTGGTTTTATAAGAGGAAGTGCTAACACATTAGCATTAATTAACTTCAACATCGTAGGGTGATCTCACAATAGTGTGTCCCACTTTTGGGCATGAAGAAAAATTGGGCATAGAAAATTTTTTCATTTTTGACCCCTTCGTGTGAAGGGGGTTCTTCAAACAAAGGTGGTAAATCCATTCATGCGAACACACTGACGTATGAGTGTTCATGCGAACACCCCTTCTCGCGAAGTACCCTACGTGGGGGTGTTCATGTGAAGAACCCCTTTGAATGAATACCCCTTTTGTCGAATTCCAAATATATTTTCGGTGATCAATTTCATTTTCATATTTACTATTCAGTGTGCTTGTGGACCCAGTGGTTAGAGAAAACTCAGTGACATCAGAGTCTTACATTAGCGTTTCGTGAGCACTTTGAACCTTTTTTTATCATCATTGATATGCTCACATTTCTTCCTTTTTATTTATTTTTTATTTTAAATTATATGTTTTTCAATTATTTTACTTAGTTTTTCCTTATCAGTAATTTTTTATTTAAAAAGAAATATATTTTTATTAGAAAATGTTAGAAATCTATAGAAAATGTTAGAAAACTGTAGAAAATATTAGAAAATTGTAGAAATTATTAGAAAACTGTAGAAAATGTTAAAAAATGTTAGAAAAGTGTAGAAAATGTTTTAAAAATTGTTTGTTTTTAAATTTGTTATAGTTAGTTATATTAGTAATTTTCATTTCCAGTAATTTATAATTGTTTTAATTAGAAAATACATAAATCTTAGGAAAATTTAAATTATTAGAAAATGTTAGAAAACTTTACTCACCAACACAATCTCTCTCTCTCTCTCTCTCTCTCTCTCTCTCTCTCTCTCTCTCTCTCTCTCTNACACTCTCTCTCTCTCTCTCTCTCTCTCTCTCTCTCTCTCTCTCTCTCTCTCTCTCTCTCTCTCTCTCTCTCTCTCTCTCTCTCACACACACACACACACACACACACACACACACACAGACTAGAAATCTCTCTCTCCCTCCCTCCTTAAAACTCTCACTCTCTCCGCTTTAATTAAATCTCTCTCTCTCCCCTTAAGACTCTCTTTATGTCTCTCTCAAACCCTTTCTTATTTTATTAACTCTCTCTTCCCCCCTCTCTCTCCCCTCCTTATTTCCTTAAATTCATCTCCCCCCTTAAGACTCTCTCTCATATCCATCATTTAGTATTGTATAAGTTTAATTTTAGATTCAAATATTAGTTTTCATTTTACATGCACTTGTAATCTACTTGTACTTTACTAACACTTAACACATGTTACCCCTAGATAACCACACATGATAGGGATGCACCTGGGGTTTAGGGTGATGCACCTCTAGGTCAGGATGTAGGTGAGGGTAAGGGACCTGATGTTGGTGCACACCCTATTCCACCTCATACTTTATATATTGCAAGAATTTTCTAGACTGATCAGATATAGATGGACTGATTACGAGACTCCATTAGTAGATCTGAGGATGGCTTGTACAGAGACATCTGTAGTAATATATTAAGAAGTTTGGAGGACTTGTATATGAGATTGAGATCTCATTCTTCTTTTACACCACAGGTTATTGACACTATTTTTCAAGAGTTGAGAGATGGGGTCTTGGGAAATGTATCCTTAGAGATGGTCAAGAGCCGTGTCCCTAAGGATATCATCAAATGAGAGGTCTTCCCATAGTATGATGGGAAGGCCAAGGTGAGGGCCTATCAAGTTACATAATGTGTGATTCCTCAAATAGTGTGCATGCTATACCCTCAATTTCTCGTATCACATAGTTGTTATCCTAATAACGACCAGATTCCATTATATTTTTCCCAACAATTGTACGTTGAGTTTTGTTTGGAAATCAACATCAACCATTTAGATCTTCTAGGATATTTTGATCAGGGGCATGGCAGAGTTGTAGATCTTGATCAGTATCATAGGGTTGATCAATATGTACCTTCTCTTAGATAATTGGTTTACTACAGGACTCTAGTAGTGGTACCAGCAATGGTTTCTACTGCAGATAGAGTGATCACTGATTCCCAGAGAGAAGTAGTAAACTAGATAGGGAAGATTTCTTTTACATCCACCACCATTAACTCTGACCAAATCAACATATACATTTTGAATAGATCTTGAGCTGAATGAGATCTTCTTCTAAGGATTCATCTAGTACTATTATAGGCTCGAGTGATGACGTATATAGAGTTGTAGGTATTCGTCCACCAGGTGAGTTATGAGCACTTTATGGACATCAGAGTCATTTGGATTTGGTGCTTTACTTTTTAGATGATCTACTAGAGTTATATTCCTATATTCTATACATGCAGAGGATCCGAATACAATCTGTCATAGATTTTATGAGAGTTTCATAGGGTCTTGTAGTTCCAACGACCCATAACACACCATCTAGTCATGCACATCATAGTTCACAGCATTCTACAAAACACTCTGCAGTGTCATCAGATCACTCTACAGCTACAGAGCTAGATATATGAGTTAGAGATGTATGCATCACAACTAAGGGCATAGAGGCATTTGAGGAGCGGCTGCAAGGGTTGAGTCACATCAACACTGACACTGATATGGGATCCTATATGGATATTTTATTGCATCATGGAGGTTCTAAATCTAAATGCTCCCCTCTCAGCTACACACACCCCTACACTCCTCATTACTAGACAGGTTTGGTCCCGAAGATGGTGTGGGTGATGCATCTTCTATTGATGATATGGTGGTGCAGCGTGCTAATGATCCTCCTACTCCTAAGACCCGAGTATATAATTTTATTTCTTTTAGTTTAGTTTATAGTGAAAAATTAATAGTAGATGTGTGTATTGAAGTCCATTCTATGTATAATATTTTGTAGACATAATTAGCAGAGCATATTACCTCTAGTGTGGGATCAGAGCGTGTTCATAGGAGAGATTCAGTGGTTGTGATACCTACTAGTGCTTAGGTAATTTTGAAATATAAAAAATTAAACATGCATGTGTACACTTGTGTACATTTATATATTTTAAGTACTTTATATAATATATAATATATGTATATATATAACCAATTTTTTTACTAAATCTGCAGGGGTCAGTTGATGCTTCATGGCTAGAGGATGATCATGACACTTAGTTAGAGGGTCACTCTGTTTGAATACATCTGGATAACGATCCCTAGTTTAGGATATGTTGCAGATCTTTGATTTGAGACTCATTATACATTTCATTATTATATGTTTTCTATTTTTAGTTTATGAATCGAGACATATATTTATATACTCTCTAGACCTAGACATATATGATTTATGTGTTATATTTATGCTCGATATCTAGATGATTTATGATTTATACATTTGTTTATGTTTGATGTATAGATAGATAGATTTTTGGTGTGTTTATATTTAATTCTAGATGAATATATACATATAGATGATTTGGTTATATTCAATTATACATAGATATCAATTTGATTCAAATCTATGCTTTGAATTTTGATTTAGATGATTTGATTAGATGAATTGATAGTTCATGTACATAGTTTATTTGATTAGATGCTTCGATTGTATTTTTATGATCTTTAATTAGATGACTATAGGTATAGATGATTTTATTACATGATTTGATTACATAGACATCTTTAATCTTAACATTTATAGTTCATGTGTAGTCAAACTTAACATATATAATCAAGTAACATGTATAGTCAAGTAATGCATTTATAGTATAATCAAGTAACACATTATACTCAAGTAACACATATATTAAATAATCTTAACAATGAATCTTTAATCAAGTAACACATATTATAATCAAGTAACACAAATTATAATCTTAGTTCAATAAATTTAATATATTACATGTATAATCAAGTAACAAAGAATATTTTAATCTTAACACCTATTTTCAACATCAATTGAATGTACAAGCAATCTTCAATTAACATTTATAAGTGAAGTAATATGTATAGATCAAGTCCTAAAACATGAATAAATATAATCCATCACAACCCATATAATCCATCATAAGTATAATCCATCATAAATAAAATCCAAAAAAAATATAGATCAAAGTAATATTATTTAGACCACCCCAAGTGGTTCAGAACGCTCATGGACAACATGGAATATTTTCTCATGATCCTCACTGTCTAGTCTCCACTTACGACGTCCACGCTGAGATTTAAGTGGATGGAGACAAAGGGAGGTAGAAACTATTAGGTGGCTATATAGAAACACCTTATTTTCAGGTTGATAATCAACATGAAAGTAAACTCCGTGTTGGTATATTCAGATTTTCTTGAAATATGTTCCCTCTAAAATAACTGAACCTGCACCGCAAATTTAACAATATTTAAATAGTTTATTAAATTTGAAATAAAATTGAATATAGATCTAAAGCATGCAAACCTGTGGGAAACAACATTCCATCACTTTATTTGGGTTCAATTAACTTTATCCTCTCTACAGTACAATGCAATAAATAGTAACTAATTCCTTCTACATTTCCAGGCTCAACAATCACTCCAAAGACATCTCCTACACACACACACACACACACACACATATATATCTGTGTGCGTGTAACTTAATTTAAGATACTTACCAATTTTATATGGTCATAATAAGTAGAAATCAAAGGAACGTCATCAAAGTTTTCATCTTCATCTCGATCAACTATATCGGTAAAAATAAGTGGCACAAATTTCCATGCACCTACATATCCACGTCCCTGATTGATGCATTCTGAATAGTTTTCAGTAATGAAGTTGAGCCAAAAAATGAGTACTCCCTAGTAGACTACAATGTCCAATTATGACAAATTGTACTCATAACTGAATGTAAATATCGTGTCTTCTCTATTCTCATGCAACCATGCATAGTTTTTCTATCCACTTCTCTTGCACAACAAATGTAAATATATATATGTGTGTGTGTATGTATATATGTATATATATGTGTGTGTGTGCAACTTAATTTAATATACTTACCAATTTTCACCAACCTTAAAATATGGTTGAATAATAAGTAGAAATCAAAGGAGCGTCATCAAAGTTTTCATCTTCATCTCGATCAACTATATCAATAACAACAATTGGCACCAAATTCCATGCACCTACATATCCACATTCCTGATTGATGCATTCTGAATAGTTTTAAGTAATGCAATAAGAACAAAAACATGAGTACTCCCTAGTCTACAATGTCCAATTATGACAAATTGCACTCATAACTGAATGCAAATATCGTGTCTTCTGATGTGTAAACCTCATTTGGTAAAAAATGTGTCTTACACCATGTTAGCACTATATATTGAAAATTTTCAAATTTCAAACATTAGCCTTGTTCCCACATTTTTTGGCTCAAATCTGTCTTTATTATGTGAAAAGGGTTCAAAATTGGTTAAGCCTTCGGTTTGTCTTATATTAAGGTTAATCGCGTAGTCGCACTATTCTTTTTAAGTGGTCTTTTGATTCCACGAGTGAGCGAGTCATTATTTGGTTTGTCATCACGCAATCGCTGTCATGTTGGAGTTAGGCAAAAAAAATTTGCGAGTGAGCGACATGGTGGTTAAAAGGTTCATCACGCAATGGTGGTACGTATTAAGGAGTCAAGTATTTTATCAGGGACTGAGCGACGCTATGAGATTTTCATTTTGTCGCGCAATCATGAAGGTCTTAAGTTGTTTCGATTTGGCTCAGCGAGTAAGCGGGCAGTTATTTTTAGCACATCATGTATTCGCGATTGTTTTAAGTCATGAACTTTTAGGTCCGCAACTGAGCGAGCATTTTGAAGTCAGGTCGGTCGCTCACTCGCTGAAGTTTTATCTAATGTGTTTTTTGTTGTGCGAGTAGGTGATGCAGTATTATTGGGTGATTAAGTATTTCTTCTCGCTCAGTCGCGCTGGAGGGTAAAAGCACAATAACATGTCACCTTTTAGGCTAACTTATCAGCACAGCTGAATTTTAGTATTTCTAACTAAAAATTAATTTTGGTCAAACATATAGTCTAGCTAGATTCATTCTAGCTAAGTTAGATAATTCCTTTAACTTTTCCAATTGGAAATGTCTATTAAATGTATGTTTTATACCACTTTGAGACCAATTACCATAGAAATAAAATTATTTCAGAAAAAGTGATCTTTCAATAACTCCTAGTCTTTTTAATGATATTTTTAAAAAAATAAAAAATACCCTTTTGTAGAGATCAGAGTCAAGAATATCCTCATATAGATTTTATAGTATTTTAATTAGACATAGTCTATTTTAATTAAAAAATATTGAAAGTAGGTATTTTAACAGTCAAGCAGTCGTTGATTCAAAAAATATAAAAAAATGATAAATCAATTCAAAAAAATTTAAAATCATAGAAAACACTAGACAAGAGAGTCCTCTTCTATAATATGTACTTTATTTGGTTTTTGGTATAGTTTTGATAGGGGAAAAGTGGCAGGATACAAAAATTGTTGATTTCAGGTAAGTTCGACTTTAAAAACTTATAACGGGAAAACTATAGATCGAAAACACTTTTTTTTTTCTGCACTAGCTATACATGTCATCTAAAACATATTTTGAAATTCGAGGAAAAAACAATGTTTTACTTATAATGATTTGGAGGAAAAAAAATATTGATTTTGGTTCAATTTAAAAAAAAAAAATTATACGCATATAATTCATCCTATTTCACACATTTCTTCAGTTTACATCATCTTCAAATTCTCAACAGAAATGTGACTTTTCTGCCCTTGAAGTTTTACAATTTTGGTGTTGTTAACATTTTCCTTTGTAAAAGGGTGATAGATTATTGTGCTTTTACCCTGGAAGCTTTCAAGGTTTTGAGGTGCGCGATTATGCAACTAAAAGATCATATTCATTATCATTCACTCGCCAATGATTTGTTGTCTAAGTTTTTGGGCTCGCAAGTGCGTGATGAAGGGAAAAGGTGAGCTTTCGCTCCGTCGCTAATAAACAAAGTCAGGTCAAAAGAGGTCAGCAAGTATGCGACTGGTGAACTACTGAAGGATTATTCAAAGACATTCGCTCACTCGCGGATGAATCACTTATAAAAAAATTCAATGTGTGAGTACGAGATTATGGGTAATATCGACAATCGCTCACTCGCAAAGGTAAGAGAACAGATTAAAAGGGCATGGCAAGTGTGTGAGAGGAAGATAATGCATGATGAATTCTAATTATCACTCACTCACTCAGTTTCAAACATGATGAGCTAGAGGCTGGCGAGTGCGTGACCAGAAAAAGCTTGAGCAATAGATTTGTACTCGCTCACTTGTGCGGGTTTGAAGAAAGTGAAATGTTAAGCAGTGAGCCTGCGACTGATGAAAGGAAGTATGTCACCACTCACTCCCATAGGTGTAAATGTAACAAATAAAGGGATAGCGAGTGTGCGATTATTAAAATGATCAAGTTGCTATTTAGGTCATCACTCAGTCATGAAAGATACAAATCTAGGCAAAGAAAGACAACGAGTGCGTGAATGTTTTTAAAGAAGGGTTTTATCGCTCACTCACAAGGAAATTTTTGAAAACAAGTCTCGTACAACGAGTGAGAGAAAAGTTGAAAAGTGGTGTATTCCCAGGCTATGAATGCAAAAAGGTAAAATAGTGCGTACTCTATTACAGCAAACATGAAGGAGTGTGAATTAATGGCAGAATTAGTTTCAGAAAGATGATTATATGACACTACAAGTGCGAGAATTTGCATTCAAGAGGACAAGATACCGATTTGATGGCTATAAATATGAATGATTGAGCTTTTTTTCTGTACAACTCTCATTTTTGCCTTTGTGAATTTCTTAGAAAATAATAGAGCTCATTTTGAGATTGCTTTCTAAGAGAAACGATGAGTTAAGCTACCACCAGTGCAGCCTCACAAGGGTCTAAGAAGAAGAAAGTTGCAGTAAAAAAGTATGTGGAAGAATTTGCTGAGTTGTTGCCCAGGAAGTTGAATACAAACATCACCAATTGGGATGAATGGAAGGATAGATGGTGCTAGTGAAGAAATCTTGTTACTCCCAATTTATCTAGTAATACTCTTTTCCATTATTTCTGGAATAACAGGGTTAAAGAAGTTCCTATTTGCAATCCTTGGGAACTGAACATGGAAAAGTTAATTGTGCATGATGTCTATATTGATATAGTCCGTATAAGGGAACTAGCTAAGAATTATTGCCCAGTAGCTAGGGTAATTAGAAAGAAAAATAAAGAGACCCTAGTATCCATAGATAGAAGATCAGTAGCAGAAGTCTTTGGAATCACTGGTGCATTATGCACGAAAATTGACTTGGAGAAAATACGGGCAGATTACAAAAAGAGAGAGAAACTGATCAAGAAGTATGATATGCCCAGATTCATGTCCAGGGTAGATATAAATTTGGTGAAAGACCCAGATAATCTTAAACTGCCTTTTGATTTGTCCCTCTTCCACCATTATATAAAATGCACAGTATATGGCTTAACCAGAGTATTAGGTTTTGATGGAGATTCTGCTGTGGTGCAGGATGTGCTTACAATGGCTATGAATATCCAGCACCTAGAAGTCAACACAGATTATGATTATGTGGGTTACATAGTTGAGGCTATACATGCTGCATTGGTGGAAATACAGTCAGATGCCCCTGTGCCAAATTTTAAAAATTACTCACATTTAATGTTTATGATTCTCTATTATAACAGGGAGTCCAATGAAAAAAAAACTCATAATCCTAGAACTCGCTCTGCAACTCCCGTGCCCTTTCCCGCCCAAGCTCATTTTCAAACTGAAGGTCCCATGCCCACCTCCCCAGGGGGAGATGCTTCCCTCTTGGTAGACCCACCAGTTGGTCCGGATGGACCCCAGATCACGGACACTGTGCCAGAGTCAACGGGAGATTCCCAAAAGGCGTCGTCTTCTTCCGTGGTTTCTCCTAAACCTAACTGGAAAGGGGCTCTTGTCGGTGAAGCCCAACAATCATTACAGGCCCTTTTCGTAGACTTTGTTCAGACAGAAGAAGGTGCTGAACTGTCACTCCCGGACTCTGTGGTAAATCGCACGATGGCGGATTTCCAGTTGGCTTTGGTGGGTAGATTCTTCAATTTTTGGCCTACCATTGAAATGGTCAGAAAATGGATTGCTAACCAGTGGAAGATCAAAGGTTCAACCCTGGTTTCGGCTATGCCGGGTGGACTTTTCCTGTTTAAGTTTACTACCCTGGAGGACATGACCAATGTGTTGGCTGGCTCATGGGTTTATGGAAAGCACTTCCTAGCCCTTGCAAAGTGGAAACCTGGTTTCAATCCGGCAACGGACCTTGCTAGATCGGCCCCTGTTTGGGTGCGCCTCCCAGGCCTCCCGCTCGAGTATTGGGACGAACAGGTTTTCTGATGGATTGGGGATTCCTTTGGTGCATTCATAACAACAGACCAGGTAACAAAGTCTAAATCTAGGTTGGTATTTGCTCGATTCTGCGTGAATGTCACTGTGAACAAAGTTCTGCCCAACTTTGTTATCTTAAAATCCAAACTGGGTAAATGGACCCAAGCTTTAGTCTATGATAATGCTACGCTGTTTTGCAGTAAGTGTGATCGGAGAGGCCACTCTAGTGATTCTTGCAAGGCCAATATTTCGGAAAAGAAGCAGTAGAACAAGGACAAGGGCCTTGCTGTGACCCCCCCGCCTATAGTGTCGGAGGATCCGGTGGTGGCTAAGCCACCCTTGGATGCAGAGGTGTTGGGTCCTAATGCGATGCCTCTTGTGGCCTATGATACTTCTTTTGATGCACTGCCACCGGAAGATGGTGAGATTGTCTCACCCTGGATGCTGGTTCGAGAGAGTTCTGGGGCGCCCCCAGTCATATCCCAGATAGTCCTGGAGACCCACCCTATCTTAGAGAAGGTTTTAGAACCTTCCCTAATAGTGACACCTCCTCGGCGGGGAGCCAATCCCTTTTGGATAAGAAAGAACAGCCTGATATTGTGGTAGCACTTGAGCTGATTGACCCAGTATGCTCCATCAAAAATACCACAAGGGGGATTTTGAAAAGCCCCCTCAGCTCAACTGACGGTTTTGAGGATGAGACGGGGGAATGGAAAACACAGAAAAATAAAACCAAAAATAAAAAGGTGGATGTGGGAGCGGATACTCCAAGAGGAAGACCCTCGAAAAGAGTGAGAAGATCGAAAGGATCCACAAGGGAGGTTGCGGCAGGAAGGCAACAGACCCTGGAAACTAGCTTCAAAAGTAAGAGATGAACTGCCTCTCTTGGAATGTGAGGGGATTAAACAGCTCCCTCAAACAAACAGCTGTTAAACACTATATTTTTGATCTCAAACTGGAGATTCTTCTTCTATAGGAAGTCAAAATGTCTGCTAAGTCCTTTACTACTCTGGCGCCACTTCTTTGGCCCGGGGCTGATTTCTATTATTCTGAAGCGGCAGGTGCGTCTGGTGGTATAGCCACCCTTTGGAATCTGTCTAGATTAACTGGGCAGTTGATGAACTCCTCCCGTAACTTCCTGGCTGTCACCTTCAGGAAGGCAGGAGTTGAATGGACCACATTTACTATCTATGCTCTGAACAACAGACACACGCGGGCCACTCTGTGGAATGAATTGTGCCTCCAGATTGCTTTAGTTGGCTCTACGAACTATCTCTTGGCTGGGGATTTTAACACCCCCCTTTACGCTTCAGAAAAGTGTGGCGGTCTCATAGATTTCTCTGACAGTATGGGGGATCTGGAAGATTTTATTTCTTCCACTGGCCTTCTTGACCTTACTCTGAAGGGTGAACCTTTCACCTGGTCCAACAATAGAAAAGTCTCTCATCTTATCCAAGTTAGACTCGATAGGTTCCTTGCCAATCCTTCTTGGAATCTCTTCCTGAACTCCACCTTGTCGGCTCTCCCTAGAACTACCTCTGACCATAACCCCCTTTTGCTTTGCTGGTCGGACTCTCCTAAAATTAACCTGTCACCTTTCAGATTTGAAATAATGTGGTGCTCTCACCCCTCCTTTAGGGATCAGGTTAATTTATGGTGGAAGACTAAAATTAGAGGCACGGCTATGTTTAGGATAGCTCAGAAACTGGAAATTATCAGGAGGGAACTCAAAGGATAGAGCAAACATAACTTTGGCGATTGGCGTAAGGAGAAAATTGATCTCTCAGACTCTTTAGTTTCCCTCCAGGCTCAGCTAGCTTCTGGTAGCTTTTCACCTAAGATACAAGAGGAGGAGGAGAGGACTAGACTTAGATGGCAGGAAACTTTGAAAAGGGAGGAAATTTTCTGGAAACAGAGATCCAGAATTCAGTGGCTAACTGAGGGAGATAGGAACACAACTTTTTTTCACAGGTCTGCTTGCATTCACAAGAAGAGAAATTCCATCACCTCTCTCCTGGATGAGGGGGGGAATGTGGTTAAGGAAAAGGAGAAAATTAACCAGATTGCGGTTCAATACTTTTCGGACCTATATTCTGAAAGGGGTCCTGCCTGCCCTGATCACATCCAAACCATGCTTCTGGACCACATCCAATCCGCTATTACCCTTGGGGACAATGACATACTCACAAAGAGGGTTACTGATGAGGAAGTTAAGAAGGCGGTCTTTGATATGGGTGGTTACAAAGCCCCCAGACCAGACGGATTTCCCCCTGCTTTCTTTCAAGAGTACTGAGAGATTGTGGGAAGTGATGTGACTAGAGCTGCAAGAGACTTCTTTAGGATGGGTCGGTTGCTTAGATAGCATAATCAAACCTACATTGTGCTTGTCCCTAAGATTGACAACCCTACCGCTATGAAGGATTTCAGACCCATTAGTCTCTGTAATACCTTCTACAAGATCCTCACCAAGATCCTGATTGGCAGAATCAAGCTTCTCCTAGATAAAATTATTAGCAACACCCAGAAAGGATTTGTTCCTGGTAGGCAGATTTTGGATGCGGCCATTACCACTCATGAGATTATCCACTCGATGGACAAATGCAGAGCCCCTGGTATGGCCTTTAAACTTGATATCTCTA
>MU228199.1:16032-53618 GCA_018584345.1 Thuja plicata | reverse complement strand
GGCCTCCAGAGAGCTCTCCCCGTCTGAAAATGCCTCCCATTCCACCGATTCTAGAAAGATGTCTTTGGAAGGCTATATGAGCCCGACTGCTAATACCCCCCTGACCAACCCTAAGAGAGCTAAGAGCACTACCCCACCCCAAAGTCCCAAATGTGACCCCCGGGATAAACCCCTCTCACCTATTTTGGAGGAGAAAAGTAATTTCGCTGGCACCCTTAAGAGTAAATTTGGGAAGATTGATTTGGAAATAGCGGAGATCAAAAAAGGACTGCAGGACCTGATGGACCTCTACAGGAGGACCAATAAATTTGCCCTGAAATTTATGCACGCCTCGGCGTTAACTCTTTGTAATGTGCAAGAGAAGCTGACTAACGGCAATCTGGAAGCTAATGCTGATAACAGAGAACTATTTCTGTTCCTCCAGGAGGAGTGGGCGAGATCCCTGCTGTCCAAGCAGCTGGGAGGGAAGAATTATCTCTTTGGTCTATGGTGTGGCATTTTTTTGATGGGCTGGTCCCTCGGTTCCCCTGCTCTATTTTGAGGGGTATTGTGAAGTTTAGTTTTAGTATGTGGACAAGCCCTGCGTGGCTCCGTAACAATATTTTTGATGTTGATGTTGATAATAGCTACTTTGGTTATTTCTTTTTAAGCAGAACTGATACCTTTGTTTTTGATAGAGGCAAAAATTTAAACTCCTGTGCTAACAGTAAAATCTGCTACAAGCTTAGGCTAGCGCCATTAACCTGCTATTAATATGCTGCTAGTCCCCTGTTCCACGGGCCAGCACCCTCTTGCTGCTTTTATCTATCAAAAATAGGGAGTCCATGGATAAAGAACTCAAATTATTTGATGCAGAGTACGGTGTCACTATGCCAATCCAAAGGTGGACCCAAGTATGGGAAATCTCATCTGTGAATTCATCTTTTGTATGTTTCTGTAATTGGATTGTGGATCCAATTTTTCATTTATTCAGAAAAAATAGGGAGAGATTTCCAATTGAGGTTGGAAGAGTTTTAAGACCTTGGAAATTTGTTCAAAATTGGCCAATTACTCATAACTGGGGTATTTTTTCTTCTTTGACCAAGTTACTATCATAAGGGTATATGGTTGTTCACAACCACCTCACATTCTCCTTAAGTTTGTTCCTCTTAGGGTTGAATTTTTAGAGTTCATTTGGCAAATTACCTGGGTGGATAAAGAGTTTTTAGATGGACATAAAAAGGGTACTTTTATCCCTAGGTTATGGGTGGGTTTTGGTTTCTATATTGGGAAGAGAGTTTTTTATCTGATAAATGATTTCTTGAAGCAGTATAGAATGTCCACAATAGTTGTTAGGTTATGTGATCCAGAACAATTTATAAAAATAGTCTTGAAGTCTATGACCCCTTGGCAAAAGATTAGAGATCATGAGCCACTAGATGATGAAGACATTGTGAGGAACAAGTTGGATAAAGCTGAAGTACAAGAGAGGAGAATAAAATGGAAAGACCTTCTTAGGGAAGAAGCTGATTGGAAGGAATTAGACAAAAAAATTTCTTGATTTTTCCCTGACCTCCCATACTTGCAGAGAATGGAAGAAATACTTAAGTCATATGATAAATTGATGGCACAAATACCACTATTCAGTGTTGAAGATGCACAATCCCAAGGATCTCCTTTTGCTGTTGCATTACATGATCGGGAGTATTTGGAACAACAAGAAGAAAAACATCAAGAAGAAGAGGAGGTTGTTGAAGAGGCTTCTTTCGCTAGAGAGCCACCCAAGAAGAAACAAATAACAAAGCACAAAATGGTGTAGGACAGGAAGAGTATGGCCAAAGTTGTGATAACAAAGCATGGAAAATACATTAGGAAGTTAAAAAGGTAAATGCAAATAGAGCCACAAGTTGAAGGTCATGGGAATAATCAAATGGTGCTATTTGGAGAAGCTAACGAGAGAGTGATGATGGCCAATGAATTCATGAAAGATGATGAATTCATAAAATCTAAAGAATTCAAGATCTTCTTGATCAAAATGAAGCAAAAAGATTTAAGGCAAAGCATGATCACAAGTGAAGGGCAAGAGAAAAAAATGAGGAGATTGTGAAGACACTCCAGGATTATGATCTTGAGAGTGAATTGATTACTATGGAGCAAGCTAGATTGTTGGTACAGAATAGTGGGGTATTGTTAATGCCTAATTGGGACTTAGAGTCGACTTTTATTATAGATAAAATCAGAAGGCAAGAAGACCGTCTGATGAAAATAGAGATTGAAATTGATGAGGTATTGAAAGGATCAGGATTTGATCCTAAATCTAAGACTTTAGCCATTTGGTCCTTGGCCCCCGCTACACAGAAACCTTTGGTTATGACCATAAGGGAAGAAAAAAGAGCTGATAGGATGATTTGGAATTTGCAGAATACTATTGACACTGAGATTGCACAGCTTATGACTTAGGTGTCCTTCATGAATCTTGCAAAAATAAAAGATTTGTCAAAAAGATATGAGACAACTTTTAGTCAGATGATGGGTCTGGCAAAGAAACATGAAGAATTTGTGGTTCATAACCACACTCTGGAGGAGAAAATAGCAAAGTTAAAAGAAGAATTGGAAGAAAGTAAGAAGAATACAGTTCCCTAGGAGGTATCAAAGGATGAAACAAATGTTGCAGTGGAAAAAAAAGAGGACTCAGCACTAGCAGAAGGCCAATCTAAAGAGTTGTGACAGGGGCAAAATATTGATATTATGTCTATTACATTGCCTATATTACATCATCAGATTAATGTTTTGAAGGGAAAAACTAAAGTAGTGTACACATTATATGGCTCATTATACGAAGCGTCAAAGAAAGCAGCTGAAGCCATGACATTTCTTGAGCCCAGTTTCAAGTTTTGGTCAGGAAAAGCCAGAGTGATGGATAAATTCAAGACAACTATCTTATATAGTGATGAATTTACTGACAAAGTTTCTAATACTATTGAGATAATTAATGAAATGAATGATACTTATTCATTCTTCAATGATAAATTTGAGCTAATTGATAACAAGTTGCAGCTATTTGGTGATCAGTGCTCTCCATTAGTTCCAAACATTTATGATGAATCAGGTGTGTTAAAACCAAAATCACATTGGAAAGAAGAATTTGATGGAATATTCAAAGATGAAGAAATGAAATAGTTCCTAGAAAAGGATACCGATGGAGATTATGGCAATGAATTGATTGATAATCTTTTTAAGGTTGAAGTAGATATGACAAAGTTTGTTGTCGAGGCTAGAACAACCATGGATGCCAGATGGATAGAAGCTATTACCAAGCTGGAGCAGGAAAAAAATTTGATTGCCCCACCGCCAAGGAGGTGAATAGGTGGGAAGCAAAGCTGAAAGGATAAGGAATATATTTTCAAGTGCAACAACATTTTTTTCAGACTTTGCATACGTGCTGCCACCTGTGTTCTATTTTGTTTTTGGTTCTTATGTCAGTTGTAAAATTTGTTGGAAATATTTTGTAAATCTTTCCCATGTATTCTGTAGCTTGTTTCATCCTTAGTTATAAAAGGATTCCAAGACTACTGGGAAAAGGATAGCCATTTTTCATTTTGGGAGTATACGTTTGAATTGTAAAGTTCTGGTTTAAGATCGATATATTTTGAGTAGGGTGTTGAAAGCTTCATTGTTGGATGTAATTGTTTTTGATATGAATACAAATGAAATCCATCAATAGTTTTTGAGACATATGATGAGTATTTGTCTTCATTACTATGTTTTGAATGTTATTTAAATTGAATACTCAAGGAATGTTCAATTTATGTGTCTGTTAGGCAGATTTTGGAGTTGTCTTAGGGTTGTTTCAAGGAAAGATTAAAAACACCTTGGGGTCATTCCATTAAGGTTTAGAGTATCAAATGAATTTGATGAATTAGTTTATCATATGTTTGAAGGTTGATATGCAAGGTTTATCTATTTTCATTTCAAATTTGTAGTTGTTTTAAGTTTATATTCATAGAAGAATTGGTTATAAATATTCATAGTGGCTCCATGCCCTAGGATAAAGCACTAGTATGTTCTCCATTATAATAGGTGACTATCATATTGAAATTGATTTTTGTTATCATGTTAGAATCTGCCAAATAAATGTTGTTGAGACTGATCTCTATAATTCCATTTTTATCTGCTAGAGCTATTTTGTGATTTGATTATTCTGAGTCAGAAGGGTATTGCCACCAGATTTTATGGAGCTCAAAGTGTAGGGAGTTTAAAAACTTTTTTTATGTTGTTCTGTATCTTGCTTGATCAGTGTTTTGGGAAAAATAGAGAAAGCTCATCAAGAGTATTTCATATGTCAGCAAGAAAAGGAACTAACAGAATGGCGACTCTACTGGGGACTTTCAAGGAATGTGTGTAAGGGTTAGTTTAAAGATCTTGTTTCATATAATCAATTCCTTGAAATCTAGTTTTTGAAATCACAAGTTGTGTTATATCTTACCATATCATATCCTCTAATATCATTGTTGAAGTAAGATTTTGTTATTTTATTCCCAAAGCCTTTTTGGGTGGTGACTCTAAGTAATTAGCTATAGTGTTTCTAAGGGGAACATTAGCAGATCAAGTGTGTGAAATTTCATTTTAGACAGGATGAGGAATGTAAAAACAAACACAAAGAATCACTCTCAAGCAACATCGGAGAGTGATGTTTCTAAAAATCCTAGGAAAAACCATTCTAGGAAGGGAGAATCTTATAACAACACCTGTTGGAAGCCTAGATCTTTAGGTCCAAGTCAACCTTTAGGTACCATTCCTGAGAAATAAATTACTGAACCTTTGAATCTTGAGTCTGACACCACAGGTTATTTTGATGATATATTTACCCCTGTACCAAAGAATGTATTTCAAGAAAAGGGGGAAGCATATTCCTATTACAAGGGCAGTTTCTATTCAAGTTCATCAAGTATCCCTTATGAATGGGTGGAAGACTAGAAGGGAGATAATCAGATGAATATATATGATTCTTCCAGTTCTGATAGTGAAGAAGTCCTTAGGGATAATAACCTTTTGAAAAGGGAATTGGATGAACTCTTACTTATCAAGAAGAAGAATGATGAGGCTAGAGAGGAACAAATTATAAATGCCATCACTAAGAGAGAAAATCTGAAGAAGCGGGTTTCCCAATTAAAAATGGCAGCTTAGGGTGCAAATGAGGGATTTCATGGTTTAAATAAAGAACTTTTTGGAGATGTGGGTACCCTGAAAAAAGAATATCAAGAAACAAAACACCTGCTTAAGAAAAATGATTCCCGAGATACATGCCCTGTGGTGAGGAAATTCATTAATTATGAAAGTCAAAAGCCTCCTAAGTCTCAAATATCTACACAAGATGTATCAGCAACTAATGCTAGACAAACAAATGTTGATAAAGGAAAATAAAAGCTCACTGGCAATAAATTTTCTAAGCCTAAGGTTGAAGAGGATACATCTCAGGATATGTTCTCACTTGATATGGAGTTAGAAAGGGATAGAAAGGCCAAAGATGATATTGCAAAGCGGTTGGAAAGGGCAGAATTAGAAGTTGTTGCTGCAGAGATGAAAAGAAAGATTGTTTTCTTAAGTTCTCCAATTTATGCCAATTTAATAAATGACACCACTATAGTTACTCAAACCATGCCTGTAAATACCTCTAGTATTCAGAATACTAGTGGTAATATGAATACCCAGACATATGGTGCAGCTCAAGGAGGTGCATCACAACGAGGACGGAGTGGATTGAACAATACTGATAGTGAACAAAATGTAAGCATTGGTAATAGTGGCCACAATATTGGTACAAATTTTTAGAGGAGACCTATTCATTTAGAAAGATATAGGCAACTATTTTTTGATAGTATCCCTGGCCAACCAAACCCTATTCCTAATGAGATCAGAGATAAGATTCCCAAATTTAGTGGGAATAATGCTATAACTGGTGAGGAGCATCTAAAAGTTTTCACAGATACAATGAAAGATTAGGAGATTGGAGATGAAGATGCTGTGATAAAATTGTTTGTGCAATCTCTGATTGAGGATGCAAGAGATTGGTACCGAGGTTTGCCTAATAACAGTATTTACTCATGGGATGAATTTGTGAGAAGATTCAAGGAGCAGTATGGTGACAAGATAAACTCTCGTTTTATGTTGAATGAATTCAACAATTTAAAAAAATTTGCAAATGAAGGCATTGTTGAATTCAACATTATATTTCAAAAAGCTATGTATAAATTGTTCCAAGTGCTAAGACTGGATGAAAATGTATGCCTCACCACTTACTGTAATGATTTAGATGGGAAGACAACTTTTTTTCTTAGAGATAAAGATCCTCAGACTATGAGAGAGGCATATAAGTTGGCCATAAACATAGAAAGAAATAGAAGAGCTTCTGAAAATCTTGGCAAATAGGATGAGAATAGAATCTGGAAGGAGTAAAAAACACAGTCAAATAAGAGTTCCAAAGAAGAAGATAAAATGGATACATTGGTAAGTGTGGTGAAAGATCTTGCTGCTAAGGTAGACAAGAATGAAAAGGGGTTTCAAAATAATAGGCCATAGTATCAAAGGTAAGATAAGCCTTACAGACTACAAGACTTTCCTTATAAAACCCAGTGGAAAGATGGAAAACATTTTCCAAAAGAACAAACTGATCCTAAGAATAAAGACATCCCCGATCCATTGAAAAATAATGATGCACATAATGTATAAAACACTCCCTGGTGCATGGCTTGTAATATGCCTCATTCCCCTTGTCAATGTGTAGTAGCTTAGGGTATGGTAGAGCCGCGTGAAAATGATGCAACACAAGAAAGCCATGGTGAGAAAAAACCTGCAATAAACATGTGTGCACTTACTATTGAAGATGACAATGGTAGCTTGGAGGAAGAGCCAGAAGAAAATATGCCAATCACAGTAAATGGTACAAACACTAAATTAGAACATGTTCAATTTGGAATGCCTAATGATGAGGAGATAAGATTTCTTACTATTTTTGTTGTAACATAGGCAAGAAGTTCATATCAGGTTAGAAACAGAAAGTTTGATCAAAGTGATAACCAGCCTGGTTCAC
The DNA here is from genome assembly GCA_018584345.1 of Thuja plicata. Taxonomy (NCBI): domain Eukaryota; kingdom Viridiplantae; phylum Streptophyta; class Pinopsida; order Cupressales; family Cupressaceae; genus Thuja; species Thuja plicata. Next base: position 46,549 of record MU228199.1, on the reverse strand, counting down.
TTTTTATCACAGAAGTCATAAATGAAGAATCTACACATGATGTGGAAAAAAAAAAAAGGGAGGGATAGAAAAGAGTGAACCAAAGGACACTCTAGTTAAGGAAAATAAAGTTACCCCTACTAATGAACAAAAAACAAGACATTTGAAAGAAAGTAGAGGTAAAATCTCTTCTGCAAGTGTCTTGAACTTCCCAACTTTTGATATTAAACAAGCTTTGTCCCAAATGAAGGTATATGTCCCTCTAGTTGAGATGTTCAAAATCAAAGAGCATCAAGAAGCTTCTCTTTTACTACTATCTGATTTACCTAATATACATGATACTATTGGTCTGAATTATGAATTAAGAGGAAAGCAAGAAAAAAAGGATGAAATCCCAATCTATGTAGGAAATGTAATTATCCAAGAGCCAAATCAGATTGATCCTTTTTATTTAACACTGCTCATGAATAATATGCTACTAAAAAATTGTATGATGGACTCAGGAGTTGTTGCTAATGTGATGACTTACACTGTCATGAAACAATTGAATCTAGGGGTGGATACTGCTTTTGGTAAATTTTATGCCATGGACAACAGGGAAGTAATTGTAGTAGGAACTTTACAAGGATTAGAGGTAAAACTTGTTGCATACCCTAAGGTCACTTTTAAAATAGATGTTGTAGTTGTGGATTCACCGCCTCATTATGGGATGCTTTTATCAAGACAGTGTGTTGCTGCTATTGGAGGACATGTACAATTGAATTTGTCTTTTTCTACTATTTTTGTAAATGGGAAAGAAGAAAAACTATTGCGAGAGCCTAGAGCTCATGTTTATGTTGAAAAAATTGAACCAAACATGCTAAACTGTTGTGTAGATGTAGATATGAAATTTTTTACAATTGAGAAGGTCCATCCTCAGTTAAGAAATACTGATCCTATAATAGAATAATTTAGTTGCAGCAAAATGGATTATGGAAAATGTATTTTGATGGAGCATGCTCAAAAGAAGGGTCAGGAGCTGGTGTTTTATTTGTCTCTCCATCAGGTATTACCTTCAAATACTCATTTCTACTGGCTTTTGAATGTACAAATAATACAGTCGAGTATGAGGCATTGTTGTTGGGATTAGAAATAGCAATCAAGCATGGCATTAAGTTGTTAAAAGTTTTTGGAGATTCGGAGCTAGCCATATCCCAAATTAGATCAAAATATGTTGATAAAAATGATAGGCTAAAACAATATAAACATGTTGTATGGGATAACATTGAATTCTTTGATGCATTTTCTATTGATTGGCTAGAAAGATCTAAGAATATTATGGCATATTTTTTGGCTAATGTGGCCTTGAAAAATGATGACCTAACACTAGCAGGGGTATCTATTGTGGAAACCAAGACTAGGCTTTCTATTCTTGATAATGTATATAATTGGTAGGTTTTTGAAAGTGATGAGGATATCTTTAATTTCATTCATTGTGTGGATAATTATGAAGGTCAGATCATTGACTATAATGATTTGATAGAAATTGTTGACAGGAAAGAAACCATATTTGGCAATGAGATTTTACAATTGCAGACAAATGAAATCGCTAAGGGATTAACTCAATTAGAATGATTGTTTACTGATAATGATAGTCATATGTGCCAAAAGTCTGCTGCCAAGTTAGATGAGTTTGAGGAGGTAAATTTGGGATCAGAGTATGCTCCTAAGATTGTATATATTGGAAAGAAATTGGCTCCTCATGTGAGAATGAATTTGATTAACTTATTGAAAAGGTTCAAACTTGTTTTTTCTTGGTCTTATGAAGACCTTAAGGGTTATAGTGAAGATCTCTTTCAACATGAAATCCCATTAAAAAGTGATATTAAGCCTTTTAGACAGAAATAGAGGCTAGTCAATCCTTTGTTGGCCCCCAAAATGCAGTAAGAGCTCACAAAGCTCAGAGAGGCTCCCCAGGATAATAAAACCAATCAGACATTCTTCTTGGGTGTCCAATTTAGTCCTAGATAGAAATAAAAATGGAAACATCAGACTATGTTTTGATTTCAGGAACCTTAATGTAGCTTCTTTGAAAGATAATTACTCTTTTCCAAACATGGAGGCAATGCTACAAAGAGTGACTAGTTGTGAACTTTTATCCATGATGGATGACTTTTCTGGTTACAACCAGGTGTTGGTTCAAGAGTCTGAATAGTTTAAAACAACATTTACTACTCCATGGGGTACGTATGTTTATGTGAGAATGCCATTCGGCTTGATGAATGCAGGAGCTACCTTCCAAAGAGCCATGGATGTGGCTTTTAAAGAATTTTTAAATGTAATTATGGTGGTTTATCAAGATGATTTAACTACATATTCTAAAATGGCTGAGGATCATTGTAAACACTTGGAGAAATTTTTTACTAAAGCTTTGGAGTATGGGATTTCATTGAATCCAAAGAAATGTCATTTTGTTGTGATAGAAGGTAAGTTGTTAGGACACATAGTGTCAAAACAAGGTGTCAGGATTGATACTGAAAGGGTGGAGGCCATTAATAAGGCCTTTCCCCCCAAAAAATATCAAAGGTGTTCAATATTTCCTTGGAAAAATAAATTTTGTAAGAAGGTTCATTGCAAACTTTGCTAAGATAGTGAAGCCCATTGTTAAATTGCTGAAGAAAAATGCTAAGTTTGAATGGGAGAAAGCAGCTCAATTAGCTTTTGAGGAAATAAAGATGGTTGTTCAGCACGCACCAGTGTTGAGATCTCCAGATTATGAAAAAACATTTTTATTTGTTCTCTTTTTCTTCATTTCATACCATTGCTGCAGTACTTTTGCAGAAAGATGATGAAGGTTTTGAGCATCCATAACATTTTTCAGTAAGTCTTTGCAGGCAGCAGAACTCAATTATGAGATAATGGAGAAATAGGCTTATGCCTTGGTCAAAGAAGTCAAGGTTTTTAGACCTTACTTAGTTTGTGCAAAAATAATTGCTTATGTGCCACATGCTACATTGAAAGATATATTGTCTCAGTCTGAAGTTATAGGGAAGAGATGTTGATGGATCAACAGGATCCATGAATTTGATCTTGAAATACAAGTTACCAAATTGGTAAGGGGTCTGGGTTTGGCCAAGTTGATGATTGACACAAACATGGAATTGTCTCAAGTTAATAATGTACAGGAAGTGGATATGAGTTATACCAGTATAGAATTGCAGCCATGGTATACTGATGTTGTGTTTTTTCTGAAAAATGGTAAGTGTCTAGAATACATGTCAGATAATCAGAAAAGGACTCTGAGATTGCAGGCTCAAAGATATGTATTGATAAAAGGTGATTTATTTTGGAAGAACATGGATGGAATTTTATTATTCTGTCTAGATGAATCACAATCTAAAAAGGTCTTGAGTGAAATGCATAGTGGCGTGTGTGGGGGGCATTACTCTGCCAAGACCACAGCTCACAAAATTATCAGAGCTGGATTCTATTGGCCTTCTCTTTTTAAAGATACTCTAAAACTTGTACAAAGATGTGAACCATGCCAGAGGTTCTCCTCTAAAATAAAATTTTTAGGAGCATTAATTTTGAATCCAATGACTGTGGAAGCACGTTTTACCCAATGGGGTCTTGACTTTATTGGGGAGTTTATAGAAAAATAAAGTGGTGGCCACAGTTGGATTCTTGTGGCTACAGACTATTTCACAAAATGGATAGAAGCAATCCCATCAAAAAGGGCAACCAGTAGGGTGGTAATGGATTTCTTGATGGACAATATTTTGACAAAATTTGGTGTGCCTACTAAGTTAATCATGGACTATGCCATGTGTTTTAGGTCTGAGGAGTTTAAAGACTTTTGTGAAGACTATGGAATTATTGTCTCTTATTCCTCATCATATCATCCTCAAGAAAATGGACAAGCTGAGTCTAGCAATAAAAGCATCATGAAGATCATTAAGAGGATTTTGGAGAAAAATAAAAAATCTTGGCATTCAAAATTGAAGTTAACCCTTTGGGCTGACAGGGTAACAATAAAGAGAGAAATAGGGGTATCCCCTTTTGAAATGGTCTATGGAACTTGGGAAAGATTGCCTCTGAATAATTTTTTACCTGTATATGAATTTCTGCAAGAGGAGGAATTTGAAGAACAAGAACCCATGATGGAGAGGATGGATCAATTGGTGGAATTAGAAGAAATAAGAATAGAGTCACACAAAAGAAATATGAAGCTCCAACAATAGTCTAAGTACCTGTTTGATAAAAGTGCTACTGAAAGAAAGTTACAAATAAATGAGATGGTACTTCAATGGAATGCTAGAAAAGAAGAAAAGGGAAAACATGTTAAGTTTGAATCATTATGGATGGGCCCCTTTGTAGTTCAAGATTTTCAAGGTCAAGACTCATTTTTTCTGGAGGACTCTGTTGGTGAGATATAGGAATTCATAGTGCATGGAAAATTCCTGAAGCACTATTTCTCATAAATTCCTTTGTTCCATGCACAATAGATTAGGTTTCCCTATTTTAGGTTCTAGTTTTGTTGTGTGCCCATGTACAGTTTGTTTTAGTTTGTGGTCTGCCTCCCAAAGTTTTGGTTTCTAATGTTAATCTTGAAATTAACTTTCCCCAGTCGGAGCCATTGTTAGCACTGTATATTGAAAATTTTCAAATTTCAAACATTGGCCTTGTTCCCACATTTTTTGGTTCAAATCTATGTCTTTATTATGTGAAAAGGGTTCAAAATTGGTTAAGCCTTTAGTTTGTCTTATATTAAGGTTAATCGCGCAGCGACACTATTCTTTTTAAGTGGTCTTTTGAGTTTGTGAGTGAGAGAGTCATTATTTGGTTTGTCATCGTGCAATCGCGGTCATGTTGGAGTTAGGCAAAAAAAATTGCAAGTGAGCGACATGGTGGTTAAAAGGTTCATCGCAGTATGTATTAAGGAGTCAAGTCTTTTATCAGTGACTATACAATGCTATGAGATTTGTTGTTTGTCGCGCAATCACAAAGGTCTTAAGTTATTTTGATTTGGCTCAGCGAGTAAGCGAGCGATTATTTTTAGCACATCGCACAGTCGCAATTATTTTAAGTCATGAACTTTTAGGTCCGCAACTAAGCGAGCATTTTGAAGTCAGGTCGGTCAAACACTCGCTGAAGTTTTATGTGATGTTTTTTTTTCTGTGTGAGTAGGAAATATAGTATTATTGGGTGATTAAGTATTTCTTGTCGCTCAGTCATGCTAGAAGCTTTAAAGATTCTGAGGTGCATGAGTATGCGAATAAAAGATCATATTCATTATCGTTCACTCGCCAATGATTTGTTGTCTAAGTTTTTGGGCTCGCGATTGCACGATGAAGGGAAAAGGTGAGCTGTCGCTCGGTCGCTAATAAACAAAGTCAGGTCAAAAGAGGTCAGTGAAAATGCGACTGGTGAACTGCTGAAGGATTATTGAAAGATATTCGCTCACTCGCAGAGGATGCACTTATAAGTAAAATCAATGCGCAAGTATGCAATTATGGGTAATATAGACAATCACTCACTCGCAAAGGTAATAGAACAGATTAAAAGGGTATGGCGAGTGTGCAAGAGGAAGATAATGCATGATCAATTCTAATCATCGCTCACTCACTCAGTTTCAAACATGATGAGCTAGAGGCTGGCGAGTGCGCGACCATAAAAAGCTTGAGAAATGGATTTGTACTCGCTCACTCACGCGGGTTTGAAGAAAGTGAAATGTTAAGAAGCGAGCCCGTGACTGATGAAAGGAAGTATGTCACCGCTCACTCGCATAGGTGTAAATTTATCAAATAAAGGGATATCGAGTGTGCGGTTATGAAAATGATCAATTTTCTATTTAGGTCATCGCTCAGTTGTGAAAGATACAAATCCAGGCAAAGAAAGACCATGAGTGCATGACTATTTGTAAAGAAGGGTTTTATCACTGACTCGCAAGGACATTTTTGAATACATGTCTCATACAGTGAGTGAGAGACAAGTTGACAAGCGGCTTATTCCCAGGAAATGAATGCAAAAAGGTAAAAAAGTGTGTACTCTACTCCAGCAAGGATGAAGGAGTGTCAATTAATGGAAGCATTAGTTTCAGAAAGATGATTGTATGATACTGCAAGTGCGAGAATTTGCATTCAAGAGGACAAGACACCGATTTGATGGCTATAAATATGAATGATTGAGCTTGTTTTCTGTACAACTCTCATTTTTTCCTTTACAATTTTTTGAGAAAACAATAGAGCTCATTTTGAGATTGCGTTCTAAGAGAAAAGATGAGCCAAGATACCACCAATGCAGCCTCACAGGGGTCTGAGAAGAAGAAAGTTGTAGTAAAAAAGTATGTCAAAGAATTTGCTGAGATGTTGCCCATGACGTTGAATACAAACAACACCAATTGGAATGAATGGAAGGATAGATGGTGCCAGTGCAGAAAAATTGTTACTCCCAATTTCTCTGGTAATACTCCTTTCCATTATTTCTAGAATAATAGGGTTAAAGAAGTTCCTATTTGCAATCCTTGAGAACTAAACATGGCAAATTTAGTTGTGCCTAATCTCTATATTGATATAGGCCTTATAAGGGAACTAGCTAAGAATTATTGCTTAGTAGCTAGGGTAATTAGAAACAAAAACAAAGAGACCCTAGTACCCATAGACAAAAGATCAATAGCAGAAGTCTTTGGAATCACTGGTGCCTTATGCACAAAAATTGACTTGGAGAAGATACAGATAGATTACAAAAAGAGAGAGAAATTGATCAAGAAGTATGATATGCCCAGATTCATGCCCAGGGTAGATAGAAATTTGGTGAAAGTCCCAGATAATCTTAAACCACCTTTTGATTTGTCCCTCTTCCACCATTATATAAAAAGCATAGTATATGGCTTAACTAGAGTATTAGGTTTTGATGGAGATTCTACTATGCCGCATGATGTGCTTATGAAGGCTATGAATATCTAGCACCCAGAAGTCAACACAGATTATGATTATGTGGGTTACATAGTTGAGGCTATACATGTTGCATTGGTGGAAATACAGTCAGATGCCCCTATACCAACTTTTAAACATTACTCACATTTATTGTTTATGATTCTCTATTATAACACAGAGTCCATGGATAAAGAACTCAAATTGTTTGATTCAGAGTACGGTGTCACTATGCCAATCCAAAGGTGGACCCAGGTATGGGACAAATCATCTGTGAATTCATCTTTTGTATGTTTCTGTAATTGGATTGTCGATCCAATTTTTGATTTATTGGGAACAAATAGGGAGAGATTTCCAATTGAGGTTAGAAGAGTTTTAAGACCTTGTAAATTTGTTCAAAATTGGCCAATTACTCATAACTGGGGTGATTTTTTCTTCTTTGACCAAGTTACTGGCATAAGGGTATATGGTTGTTCACAACAATCTCGCATTCTACCTAAGTTTGTTCCTCTTAGGGTTCCATTTTTAGAGTTCATTTGGCAAATTACCTAGGTGGATAAAGAGTTTTTAGATGGACATAAAAAGGGTACTTTTATCCCTAGGTTATGGGTGGGTTTTGATTTCCCTATTGGGAAGAGATTTTTTTATCTGATAAATGATTTCTTGAAGCAGTATAGAATTTACACAACTGTTGTTAGGTTCTGTGATCCATAACAATTTATAAAAATAGCCTTGAAGTCTATGACTCCTTGGTAAAAGATCTGAGATCACAAGCCACTAGATGATGAAGACATTGTGAGGAACAAGTTGGATAAAGCTGAAATCCAAGAGAGGAGAAGAAAATGGAAAGACCTTCTTAGGGAAGAAGCTGATTGGAAGGAATCAGAAAAAAAACTTTCTGGCTTTTTCCCTGACCTCCCATACTTGCAGAGAATAGAAGAAATGCTTAATTCATATGATACATTGATGGCACAAATACCACAGTTCAGTGCTGAAGATGCACAATCCCAAGGATCTCCTTTTTCTGTTGCATTACATGATCAGGAGAATTTAGAACAACAGGAAGAACAACATCAAGAAGAAGAGGAGGTTGGTGAAGAGGCTTCTTCCGCTAGAGAGCCACCCAAGAAGAAATAAAAAATAGAGCACAAAATGGTGTAGGAAAGGAAGAGTATGGCCAAAGCTGTGATAACAAAGCATGGAAAATACTTCAGGAAGTTAAAAAGGCAAATGAAAAAAGAGCCACAAGTTGAAGGTCATGGGGATAATCAAATGGTGCTATTTGGAGAAGCTGATGAGAGAGTGATGATGGAAAATGAATTCATGAAAGATAATGAATTCATAAAATCTGAAGAATTCAAGAGCTTCTTGATCAAAATGAAGCAAAAATATTTAAGGCAAAGCATGATCACAGGTGAAGGGCAAGAGAAAAAAAAAAGAGGAGATTGTGAAGACACTCCAGGATTATGATCGTGAGAGTGAATTGATTACTGTGGAGAAAGCCAAATTGTTTTTATAGAATAGTGGGGTATTGTTAATGCCTGGTTGGGACTTGCAGTCCACTTTTATTATAGATCAAATTAGAATGCAAGAAGACCGTCTGATGAGAATAGGGATTGAAATTGACGAGTTGTTGAAAGGATCATGATTTGATCCTAAATCTAACACTTTAGCCATTTGGTCCTTGGCCCCTGCTACATAGAAACCTTTGGTTATGACCATAAGGGAAGAAAAAAGATCTGATAGAATGATTTAGAATTTGTAGAATACTAGTGATACTAAGATAGCATAGCTTATGACTCAGGTGTCCTTCATGAATCTGGAAAAAATAGAAGATTTGTCAAAAAGATATGAGACAACTTTTGGCCAGATGATGGCTCTTGCAAAGAAACATGAAGAAGTTGTGGTTCATAACCACACCCTGGAGGAGAAAATAGAAAAGTTAAAAGAAGAATTGGAAGAAAGTAAGAATAATACAGCTCCCCAAGAGGTATCAAAGGATGAAACAAATGTTGTAGTGGAAATAAAAGAGGACTCACTACTGGGAGAAGGCCAATCTAAAGAGTTGTCACGAGGGAAAAATATTGATATTATGTCTATTACATTCCCTATATTACAACATCAGACTAATGTTTTGAAGGGAAAAAATGAAGTAGTGTACTTATTGTATGGATCACTACACAAAGCCTCAAAGAAAGCAGCTGAAGAAATGACATTTCTGGAGCCCACTTTCATGTTTTGGTCAAGAAAAGCCAGAGTGATGGATAAATTGAAGACAAATATCTTATATAGTGATGAATTTCCTAAAAAAGTATCTGATACTATTTAGATAATTAATGAAATGAATGATACTTATTCATTCTTAAATGGCAAAGCTAAGCTAATTGATAAAAAGTTGCATCTATTTGGTGATCAGTGCTCTCCATTAGTTCCAAAAATTTATGATGAATCAAGTGTGTTAAAACCATAATCAGATTGGAAAGCAGAATTTGATGGAATATTCAAAGATGAAGAAATGAAATAGCGCCTAGAATAGGATACCAATGCAGAGTATTGCAATGAATTGATTGATAACCTTTTTAAGGTTGAAGTAGATATGACAAAGTTTTTTGTCGAGGCTAGAACAACCATGGATGCCAGATGGACAGAAGTTGTTACCAAGTTGGAGTAGGAAAAAACTTTTGATTGGCCCACCACCAAGGATGTGAACAGGTGGGAAGCAAAGCTGAAAGGATAAGGAGGATATTTTCAAGTGCAAAAACATTTTGTTCAAACTTCGCATACGTGCTACCACCCGTGTTCTATTTTATTTTTGGTTCTTATGTCAGTTGTAAAAGTTGTTGCAAAGATTTTGTAAATCTTTCCCATGTAGTCTATAGCTTGTTGCATCCTTAGTTATAAAAGGATTCCAAGACTACTGGGAAAAGGAGAGCCATTTTTCATTTTGGGAGTATACATTTGAATTGTAAAGTTTTGGTTTAAGACCAATATATTTTGAGTAGGGTTTTTAAAGCTTCATTTTTGGATGTAATTATTTTTTATATGAATACAAATGAGATCCATCAATATTTTCTGAGACATATGATGAGTATTTGTCTTCATTACTATGTTCTGAATGTTATTTAAATTGAATACTCAAGGAATGTTTGATTTATGTGTCTATTAGGCAGATTTTAAAGTTGTCTTAGGTTTCTTTCAAGGAAAGATTAAAAACACCTTAGGATTATTCGAGTAAGGTTCAGAGTATCAAATGAATTTGATGAATTAGTTTATCATGTGTGTGAAGGTTGATATGCAAGGTGTATCTATTTTCATTTCAGATCTGCAATTGTTTTAAGTTCATATTCACAGAAAAATTGGTTATAAATATTCATAGTGACTCCATGCCCTAGGATAAAGCACTGGTTTGTTATACATTATAATAGGTGACTATCATATTGAAATTGATTTTTGTTATCATGTTAGAATCTTCCAAATAAATGTTGTAGAGACTGATCTTTGTAATTCCATTTTAATATGCTAGAACAACTTTGTGATTTGATTGTTCTGAGTCAGAAGGGTATTCCCATGTGAGTTTATGGAGCTCAAAGTGTAGGGAGTTTAAAAACTCTGTTTATGTTGTTCTGTATCTTGCTTGATCAGTGTTTTGGGACAAATAGAGCAAGCTCATCAAGAGTATTTCATATGTCAACAAGAAAAGGAACTAACACACCATTCAACAACGTCATGTGCATCTTTAATACAAACTCCCTACATTTGATAATTTTGTAGAGCACGTTCGATGCAAGCTCCAGCGCAATGTCATGTTTACCTTTTGTATGTCCACTCTCAAATAAACTCCACACATGTGGTATATTTTCATTATGATGATATCTACATAATGCATAAAATGTTCTGGATGATTTGAATTGTGTCGCACATCCATTTGACCAAACATAATGTTTATCAATTTTTATGCCCCTTTCTTTCAAATTTGCAAAAGACTTCTTGAGGCATGTTTCTACATAATGAATACCATGCTCTTTATCATCACTTATATGAAAGTGATATTATTTATTTATGACTCATGCTTCATATGTGCTTTGAACACCATTCAACCTTAATTGTGCATGTTTATAACACACCTGTACCATAATAGTAATATGCTATGAAAAATAGCATTATGATTGAATGGCCTTTTGATGAACAAAGGAATACTTTTATGCAAAATCAACAACTGATAGAATAGTTCCAACTAAAAAAATTATCTCTCGGTGTCTAGAATTGTTGCACTTTCCACTTTACAAAGAAAGAATGATGAATGTAGGGATGAATCAATTTTTTAAATTTCTCCATAAATTCTCCAACAGTTGTCTCCTCTTAAACATATTCTAGGCTTTTGGATTACTTCCCAAATTTTTTTTTATTTCTTACATATTTGTAACTCTTTCTTTTTACCATCTTTGTCACATCAATGTCTTCATCTTTCAAAGGAAAAAGAACCAAATCAGCACATGTTTCACATATTTCTTTTATACAATTTATTTGACCAACTGCATCATCTCTTTTATCACATAAAATAGATGAGATGAACTCACTTCGTCTAATAGGAGGTGTGTTTTCAAAACCATAAGTGTCTTCTACAAACTTTCAGAAAACCTAATAGTGGAGATCCAATTCAATATGATAACGAAAATAACAAGTTTTAAACGCTTTGTTTCTCCTCACATAATATGACTTCAAAATTTGAAACGATGTTTGCCCACTCTTTATATTAGGATTTGAACTAAAAAATGACACATGTGTATTTTATGTTATGTTATATCCAACCAATATTTTGTATTATTTTTATATTCATTAGCTCTAACCTTATGTCTGATAACATCTCTACTATTTGATGAAGGATAGGTATTATCATTCCAAAATAATGTGATCAAATTCTTGATTCCCTCATCAATGGACTATCATAATGAGCATCACTCTTATCAATGATAACATGAGCCATTAGAGTGGAGATCTCAAATTGAGTCACTTGAAGTTGATAATAATGAATTATTGAACACAATTGTGGAAAAGAAGAGAATTCAGAAAGAAGTATCTTATCTCTAATGTTACTTTATAAATTAGTGATATAAATGTGTTGCAATCAATATCAGGCACAAGATAAGAAATATGAGCATGAAAATTCTTAAATCTACCAATGAAATCACTAACTTTTTCTTCTACCATTTCCTCTCCTAAGTGTCTTCTGATCAAGTTCTACCCCAATGATCTTGTATCATCTTAAAATGGAAGCACTTCCATGTTAAGAGTGTTTAGCCCTCCTTAGGGGATCTTTTTGACCTCCATCATATCATCCTCCCACTTCTGCATCATCCACTACTTATGTTCCTATTTAGGACCCTGATTGGGCCTCTCCGGGCACATTTTACCTCACCTGGCATATTTTCCAGGGGTTCTGACCCCCTGGGTCAAGGTCGACCTCAACCCTGACCTAGGTTAGGGTTGACCTTGACCTTGACCTGGGTCACCCTTTCAAATCAGGAAACTTGTTGGCTGTCGGGGGTCTTCAAAAATTTAGTTTTCCCGCTTCTGGGTCGGCTATTTCGGGTTTTGAAGTGTTGATTCCTAAATTATATTTAATATAGGTCATTTTCTAGGGGCATGGGTCTAATTAGAATTTAATTATCCTATGTCAGCCTCCTTAGAAGATTGTGCCCTAATTTCATATAAAAGGAAGCATTTCTCTCTCATTTTCCTCTAAGTCTTCCAAGTGCAAAAAGCTCTAATAAAGGTTTTGTCAAGAAGAAAAAGTTCAAGCATCCATTGTTCTACATGTTTCCAAGCTCTCAAGGTGTTCAATTTATCCATTGAAGATCAAGGATTCAAGCTTTCAAGCCTTTGAGGGGATTTGGTTCAAGAATTCAAGATTCATCATTCAAAACCCTAGATCTAGCCATCATGATGGTGTGATCTTCCTTCAAGATCCTTTGTGCATCCTCAAGACTTCTTCATCATCTCTTCAAGTGGATTTCAAGAATACAATCATGGAGGTTTATGGTTTCTATTGAATTCATACTTTCATACTTTCATACTTACTTACATTCGAATTGCAATTACATATCCATTGAATATCATAGCTTCATTGTTAAATTCAATTCTACTACTTGCTAGCATTCTGTAATTTATTGATTTCAAGGTTAATTCCTAAATCATGGTTTGACTAAGGCAAAACCCTCCCCCAAAACAAACAAATCTATTTTTCTTGTAGGTACAGTTTCAGGATTGCAGTTTCAAGACCAGATCTGGATACCCTTTTCAACTTTCTTGCGGATGGCGCGAACAGATTTTCTGTCGGACCTGTGTAGGTCAGTGTCAACATTATTGGGTCAGGGGTGACATTTGTGGGTCAAGTTCAACCTTTTTCATAAGATGACATTAGAATGGAAAAATATTTTTGGGTTTTGTTCGTCTCTGCGTTCTGGTTCAGGATCAACTATTAGATTTTCTAGAAATAGTCTGCAGACCTCAAAAAATAGCATTCTTTGATCTGAAATATTTTAAGGTTGGTTCTTCTTCCTATCCTTTTCAATTACTATAATTAAGTATATCTATTCAATCAATTTATAGAATTTAAGATATCCTTCTCATTCTCTCTTCCAAATAATTGATTCATTTGAGCATTAGCCCATTTTCTTGGGTTGATCAATTTGGATCTCTCATTTGTGCATTTGAGGATAAAAGGAGCATCTTATCTTCTCCTTAATTAAAATTACAATCCAAAATCAACATAATTCAATTAGGATTAAGGAAATCAATATATTCTAAGCAAATCAATAAACAATCTCTTTGCAACACATTTCCAACATATACATTTTTATCCTACATTAGTAATTTATAAATAAATTTACCATCCCACATTTATTATCTACAACATCATATCACATTACATTTCACATCATCCTTCCAACGCCATTTTATTTATATTACATTTTGGTGAACCTGCAATAGACAACTCCTTCTCTTTGGTGTTAGATTTACATCTTAGATTACAATTTGCATTCATAAATACAAAAGTACTTCTTGATTTTTCATCATGAAATTCTTTTTGTGTATGGCTATTTTTCTCATTATACTTCTTTTAGCATCTCTTTATAGTACCTTTGATGTCTATGAGAGTGTTATCCACTTTATCATGTTTGTTAATCTTCATGTTTCACTTGCTTACACTATTCTAAGATTGACCAATACTAGTATCCCTACTTTCAAAACTTCAATTAAGGATTTATGTAGTGGACTTATTGCTCTTTTAGATTATGTGAAGAATTTGGTAGATGATACTCCATTACCTAATCTTCCTAATCCTAATCTAAACCTTCCTAATCGAATCATTTCTAATAATCCCACTACTATTCTTTCATCTTCTATCCCTAGTTCTTCTCATACATTTGTTAAGGCTCAAACTATGGTACAAGATGAGGATGTGCAAGAAATTTTAGATTTACCTTCTCCTTATTATCCTATCCATAGTGATAATAAAGGGAAATCCAAATAAACTTCTCCTAAAACTATTGTTCCACCTTACACAACATTCTCTCATGAGCATCATAATCAATCATCTCCCATAGATGCTATGCAAGATAGGTATACTACTGGATACACAAGGTTATAAGGGTTTAGGGCTTGGTGTTAATGAACACGACAGTAAAAACCATATCAATGTATCTCCTAAACATGATATGCATGGTATAGGTTATTCATCTTCTCAATTTCATGTGGTTGATATTAATTATCGTCCTCCTCGTGATATTCTTCTTCCAACACCTACCTTAGATCATCCTGATACTCCTCAAGATGTGGCTAAGAAAGTGTACGTCCAGTTAATGAATTCTAAGAAAGAAAAATTTAAACCTATTCCAAAAAATGCTCTATATAAGTACAAATGTCCCTTCCATAATAGTAATAAACATTTACTCGCTAATTGTGTGCATTTCAAATTATATGTTAGAGATAGAGCTTCTCGTGGAATTATATCTTATTCTCGAGCGGTATTACAATTTCTTCATAATTTTGACGTAGGGCATTCCCCTCCTTCTACAAATTAGACTATATTTCTCCTCTTGTCTCTTAAACTGGGGGGCAAGAGGTATATTCTCTTCCAGTCATTATAGGATCCATTATCCTCCTAGCATGAATGTTGTTTTGAGCATAATTGGTTATTCTTTCTGCATTCTTCCTACACTCATGATATTCTTTCTAGAACATCTGTTTTATAGAGATATATATTATTTTTTTGATATATCCCTTGTCGTCGTCTCTGGGGGGCAAGGTATTTTCTTCTTCTACCTCTATCTAAGGATCTACTTTCCTTAGCTTAGTGACATTTGTTTATGATTGTAAACATTTATTTTCCTTATAAAGATCTATGTTTTGACCATGGACACCTTCTTATTTGAGAGGTGCATGTCCTAGGTCATTACCTCTTCTTTATTTTTCAAATTATGTTCTTTATAAACTCTTGCCCTTGCTTTTTGGTTAGATTTTGTTATCCTTCATTCCAAGATTCTTCATCGTCTTTATTGCAAGGAGCTTGATGGTTGAATCTTGGGTCCTTTTTGCTTTTCGAAGATGACAATTTATCCTAAGCACTCCTCTCTGATAGGGCTCTTTTTAATAAGATCTCTTCCTCTTTGAGGATCCTTTTTCCATAAGTGACATATCCAATTCATGATTATCTATGTTCTTGGATGTAAGGGTCAAGGCTCTTCGCTAAGAATATGGTATACATTGTTGTCAATCTGGATATCTCCTTACCTTGTGAAGTAGGTATTCTCTCTTCTTCTTCCTTATCCTTCCTAGTGGGTAGTCATGATAAGGAGGGGGGCATATATAGGGTCTCCCTTGTACTATAGTTTACGGGTAAAAGCACAAAGTTGTGTCACGTTTCAGGACCACTTATCACCATAGCTAAATTTGAGTATTTCTAAATAAAAATTAATTTTCATCAAACATATGGTCTAGCTAGATTCATTCTAGCTAACCTAGATAAGTGGTTAAACTTTCCAAATTGGAAATGTCTATTAAATGCATGTTTTATACCAATTACCAAAGAAATAAAATTATTTCAGAAAATCAATGTTTCAATAACCCCTACTCTTTTTAATGATATTTTTAAAAAATATAAAAAATACCCTTTTGTAGAGCTCAGAGTCAAGATTATTGTCATATAAAATTTATAATATTTTGATTAGATCTAATATATTATAATTTCAAAATACAACAAGTAGGTATTTTAACATTCGAGAAGATGTTGCTTCAAATAAATAAATAAAAATAGTAAATCGTATCAAAAAAATATAAAATTTATATTTAACACTAGAGGAGAGAGTCTTCTTCAAGAATATGTAATTTTTTTTTTAATGGTGTATATTTGATAGGGGAAATTTGGAGGGAGATGAAAACTGTCGATTTCAGATAAGTTCAACTTTGATTAGTTATAACGGAGAAAATATACATTGAAAACAAATCTTTCTTCTTTTCTGCACTAGATATACATTTTATCTATAACATATTTTGAAATCAGAGGAGAAATAGATTATTTGCATATACTTGTTTGGAGGGAACTATACCCCAAATTTTCAGCAGTTTTCAGCAATGGAAAAATGGACTTCAAAAATTAAAAAACTATGTACATTCTTGTTCAATTTTTTTAAAAAAAATTATAGACATAAACTTAATCCATTTTTACACATTTTTTTAGTTTACATCATCCTCAAATTCTAAATACAAATGCCACCTTTTATGTCGTTAAAGTTGAACAGTTTGCATGTTGTGGTCATTTTCCTTTATAAAAGTGTGACACAGGCTTGTACTTTTACCCTTACATTTAATTACATTTTGCAACATGCTAAATCCTTGGAAGGTAACGTACACAAGTTGCTAAATCCTGAAGAAACACACATTTTTACTTTTATTTTTTCTAAATCCTTGGAAGGTAACGCACACAAGTTGCTAAATCCTGAAGAGACATGCATTTTTACTTTTATTGTTGCTAAATCCTTGGAAGGTAACGCACACAAGTTGCTAAATCCTGAAGAGATACGCACCCTTTTTATTTTTCAATATGCTAAATCCTCGAAAGGTAATGCACATAAGTTTCTAAATCCTGAATGGACATGCATTTTATATTCCATAGTGATACAAGAATGTTGATCTATGGATATTTTTCAAAAATTCGTCAGAAGACGCATTTACAATTACAAGCATAGTTTATGGGTGAACTTGTTGGGGGCTCTCCCTTCTTGGTGATTCATAGTAAGGTGGGCATCTTACTAGGTGAGGTAATCACTATCTGTTTTCTCTCTTTCACTTTCATGCTAGTAGGATTAGATCATGAAGCTATGTTATCTATGGTGTTGTTCTTGTCTTACTTATGTAGTTATGTATGTTTTCTATGATTAATTACCCTTTTATATTCCATATCTTTATGTATGTATGTTGAGTTAGGATCCTTTGTCTAAGGACTCATGTCTTTGACTTAGTGATGTTATACTTTGCTGTAATCCACCAGTGTCTTTCTTCTAACTTTATCGTGAGCACATTCGATTTCCGTACTCCCGCTAAAGTGGGGGCTTAATGTATCATCTTAAAATGGAAGCACTTCCATGTTAAGAGTGTTTATCCCTCCTTAGGGGACATTTTTTACCTCCATCATATCATCCTCCCGCTTCTACAACATCCCCTACTTCTGTTCCTGTTTAGGACCCTGATTGGGCCTCTCCGGGCACCTTTTACCTCATCTAGCATATTTTACAAGGGTTTTGACCCCTTGGGTCAAGGTCAACCTCGACCTTGACCTAGGTCAGGGTTGACCTCGACCCTAACCTAGGTCAGGGTTGACCTCGACCTTGACCTGGGTCCCCCTTTCAAATCAGGAAACTTGTCGGCTGTCGGGGGTCTTCAAAAATTCAATTTTCTCACTTCCGAGTCGGCTGTTTCAGGTTTCGAAGTGTTGATTCCTAAATTATATTTAATATAGTTCCTTTATAGGGGCATGGGTATAATTAGAATTTAATTATCCTATGTCAGCCTCCTTAGAAGATTGTGCCCTAATTTCATATAAAAGGAAGCATTTCTCTCTCATTTTCCTCTAAGTCTTCCAAGTGCAAAAAGCTCTAATCAAGGTTTTGTCAAGAAGAAAAAGTTCAAGCATCCATTTTTCTACATGTTTCCAAGCTCTCAAGGTGTTCAAGTTCTCCATTGAAGATCAAGGATTCAAGCTTTCAAGCCTTTGAGAGGATTTGGTTCAAGAATTCAAGATTCATCATTCAAAACCCTAGATCTAGCCATCATGATGGTGTGATCTTCCTTCAAGATCCTTTGTGCATCCTCAATACTTCTTCATCATCTCTTCAAGTTGATTTCAAGCATACAATCATGGAGGTTTATGGTTTCTATTGAATTCATGCTTTCATACTTTCATACTTACTTACATTCAAATTGCAATTACATATCCATTGAATATCATAGCTTCATTGTTAAATTCAATTCTACTACTTGCTAGCATTCTGTACTTTATTGATTTCAAGGTTAATTCCTAAATTGGGGTTTGACTAAGGCAAACCCCTCCCCCACAAAAAACAAACCTCTTTTTCTTATAGGTATAGGTTTAGGGTTGCAGTTTTGAGACCAGATCTGGATACCCTTTTCAACTTTCTTGCTGACGGCGTGAACAAATTTTTTTTCGGACCTGTGCAGGTCAGGGTTGACATTATTGGGTCAGGGGTGACATTTGTGGGTCAAGTTTGACCTTTTTCATAAGATGACATTGGAACGGAAAAATATTTTTGGGTTTTGTTCGTCTCTGCGTTCTGGTTCGAGATCAACTGTCAGATTTTCTAGAAACAGTCTGTGGACCTCAAAAAACAACATTCTTTGATCTACAATATTTCAAGTTTGGTTCTTCTTCCTATCCTTTTCAATTACTATAATTAAGTATATCTATTCAATCAATTTACAGAATTTAAGATATCCTTCTCATTCTCTTTTCCAAATAATTGATTCATTTGAGCATTAGCCCATTTTCTTGGGTTGATCAATTTGGATCTCTCATTTGTGCATTTGACAAAAAAGGAGCATCTTATCTTCTCCTTAATTACAATTACAATCCACAATCAACATAATTCAATTAGGATTAAGGAAATCAATATATTCTAAGCAAATCAATAAACAATCTCTGTACAACACATTTCCAAAATATACATTTTTATCCTACATTAGTAATATAAATAAATTTACCATCCCACATTTATTATCTACAACATCATATCACATTACATTTCACATCATCCTTCCAACGCCATTTTATTTATATTACAGATCTAATTCTATTTTTTATTACTATTTGTTTTATTTTCCTCCCTCCAGGGTTACCCTATCTTCTTTTCAACTTATCTTCTGCCTCCAATGCATATCAAAAAGAATTATCTACTGTAGAAATCCCTAACATACTCAGCTAATCCTGAATATTAAATCTCATATTCACAGACCATTAATTATATACCTAGCCACCTTCTCCTTAGATATCTATCGATATTCAGATCTAATTGTCATCTTATAGAATTCCTCAGTGTATTCCTTCACACTCATTTCCTGCTTTAAGTTCTGTAGTTTCTTAAACAATTATAATTCATAATCCTCAGGAATGAATTTATCCTTTAATCTAGAAACCATTACCCTCCATCTAGTAATCTTTATTTCACCATTCTCCTCTCTATCTTTCTACAATTATTTCCACTATAAGGCAACATGACTCTTCAACTTAATCTATGCTAGCCTAACCCTCTATTTATCCCTAATATTCTCAAGTTTGAAATAATCTTCTAATTCACCAATCCAATCTATCAAATTCATAGGATACAATGAACCACAAAAAGTAGAAACCTCCATACTATGACTTTTACTTACATTATGCCATAGTCCTCAACAGTCTTTCTTCATCTACAGGGATATCAGTATCTATAGTCTCAAGATCTTCAACAATCTCCTCATATTCCTCTTTAGTCTCAGGATTCCTTCACAATCTAGTTAATGCATTTTAGATCTCTTTCCTCATCTCATTTCGGAAGTCCTCCATCATTTTTTCTAGCCTCTTAGGGTTCATTCTTCTATGCGGTATCTCTCCCAATCCTCAGGTGCAACTACCATAGCTCAGCGATCTGGCTAATGATCCAATTGCCTCTCACTCGACAATCTATTGAACACACTCTTAATTTGCCTCCTTTTAGCGCTCAGTTCACCAATGGGATACGTCCACAACTCATACAAAGTTCATAACCAGAAGCAATCTCCACAATAGATCTTCACATTATCCATAAATCATTTATTTACATCACATTGGCCTACAACATGAAGATTACAAAAAAATTTCATACATGCATGATTACAACAAAAATCAAAACTAAACCCTAATGCTAACCTCCAAGGTTATCCTAATCTGAGATACCAATATGACCTCCCTTAATAAAGATCAAAAGCCTCAATATATCGACCCTTCGTATCATATATGTCAACCACAGCAATTACATTTTCCAAGATAAAAATAATGTGACATGTATAAATATAGGTCAGGACCCAAATCAAAAGATCTTAGTGTAAAGATGTATAAATGACGTGCCTTCCAAGAACATCATGATATGAGTCACCAAGCTTCGTCGATCAAGAATTGCTTTGCAAGACCAAAAAATCCATCTGACTATTAGAACATGAAGACCATAGAACTGGCCATGAATATGTAATATCTCAACAGAGAAGTATCGAAATGAGGTGCGAACCCAAACATATGTAAAACATGATGTCTAGAACCAACCCTGAAGATCACAATAGGAAATGATCCAAAACCAAGGAAAGCCACTAAAAACATAGAAAGTAGAAAACAAGAACAAAACTGAAAGGAAATATATTTGGGTGATGCAATATTGCCAACGACCCAAGAACTCTCCTGCATCAAGTATTTATTTTGATGTTCTCCGACCTTTTGTTAATGCATTTAGAGTTTGCCTTATTATTTTTCTTTAGGTGGATATTTTTAGATGTTATTGGGGTTGTTGTTTAGTTGTGTTTGATCTATAGCAGCTGACTATTTTTTAATGGGTCGCAATCCTTAGAAACAAATTTATATAAATGTAACTAAATTTAAAAAAAAAATCTAATCTTAATTTATGTCCAAAATTATATTAAAACGTAATAATAATTATGTTGGGTATTGCCCATAATGGTTTCTTTGACCACTTAAACAACTTAAACCAATTTTGTATTATCACTATTCCACCACTAGTACATTTTGGCAAATATGTGACTGTGTGACTAAAAGTTTAGTCACACCACTAATTATTTTAGTCATGTGACTAAAACTAATCAAATTCTACTATTTTTTACAATTCACAAATAAAAATGACTAATTTGGTCATCGGGTAAAATCACAAGGTCAGCCAAAGAAAAATGACTAAATAATTGATTGAATAATTAGTCACTTAAACAAAAATGACCAAATAAAGGACCAAATAAATAAATAAATTGTCAATCACTAATAATCAGTCACCCAAACAAAAATGACTAAATAAATATTTATTATTACTCCTTTATAATAACATGTTATAATATAATCATAGATTAATATATAACTTATAAGTTCCATTTCATTCGAAATACTTGATCGCAAATAGACTTATTGCGTGAGAAATCCACTTATTGCGTGAGAAATCCACTGGCTTTCAGGTGATTTCAAAATCGATTGATAAACACCATTTAGAGAACAGGTCTAGGATGTCTCTGAATATCATGTAGAAATCCAATTATTTATGGGCAAGTGGGTTCATTAAAAAGACTCATTTATTGCTTATTTTGGATAATCTCATTTTCTATGTTTATTGAAAAAACTCTCTGATGGGTTGCTTAAGTATAAGGTTGTTTAAGATTTAACTCCATTTTATGAATTCTACTTTTAACTCCATGTAATTGTTACCTATTTTCCACACATGTGAAAAATAAGTGTCTTTACATCTGGTCTCAAGGTTTGAATAGAAATAAAGAAGAAATAAATGTAGGTTTTTGTCAAAGAATTAATTTTAAGGATCAAAATGTCATTATATTAACAATATCTGAAATATTAATGCTAGAAGATTTCCCCTTTGGAATAAATAAAAGGGGACAGGAAGAGAGAGAGACATGAAATGCATGAAAAACCGATATGTCAAAAAGATCAACCAAATATAAAAGTACAAATAAAATAAAATAAAACGAAAAAGAAACAATAACAAGTGAAAAGTAAAGAAAAAAATGCAAAGCAAAGAACGAAGAAAATCAAAAGGATAAAAGATTAAAAATATGGATAAAATAATAAATATGATATTATATATCATAAATATTATAAATAGTGAATTACATAAGTTCCCAATAGTTTTTGGTGCATTTTAGAGGTATTTTTAATGCTTGGTTGTGTGCGTATGCATTTTGATGGAATTTTAAGGAATTGATTTTTGTTGTAAAAAATTGTAATTGACTTTGGAGGGAAGTTTGGAAGTTTAATCAACAATTTGATGTAGAGAAAAAAAATCAAAGTTTGGAAGTTTAATTGCCTTGTAAGGTTTTCTCGTGATTTAGAAGAAAATACACTTAAGAAAGACTCCATTAATTTATTTTACAACCTCCTTCATTACAGTAACAGGTTTGGTCATTCTTCTTCTTTTTATTCAATTCCCCACTTTACGGCGCCCTTAGTTTTCGAGTGATATGAACTGGTGTTTCAGTTACATTTAACATTTGAAATTTAGAGATTTTTTTTTTAATACAAATATTTTTGTTCAAAATGTAATATTTTTAGTTGCTTTTCTCAAGATTTTTGTTAGGGTTTGGATTGATTTTTTATATCATTTTTGCTAACTATGCAAGATACCAATATCATTCAAGCAAGGGAAGCACATTAAACAAATTTACAATCTAAAGGTAGGGTTTTCAAGTGGAAATCTTGAATCCTAAAACCTCATGCTTCTCTTTGTTTTCTCTTTGCAAGCTGACTCATAAGAGTAATGACATGCTTGGTGTCTTCCAAGGCAATAAGTGCGATTTCAGCCATCCGGTTTCTTGTTTCTTTTCTACCAAGTGCATCAGTCATATTATCTAGGGCTTTTTTTACACACAAAATGTAATCTTTTTCTAATATGTAGTAAGTCAATCCATTGCATAGAAATACAATACATGGATCATTTTCTCTAACTGACATCACCATTGTTGTTATAAATGCCAATACCAGACCCCATAACCTATCAGATAGTTCCCATTTGTTCCACAGAGAGAAGGGACCCTCTATTTGTCCAGAACTCAATAACACTTCATTCCTTACAAACTAGCTAAATATTGACAAACATGAATAAAATCCATCTAACTGAAGCATCTCAGAACATCCTCTCACACAAGCTAAAGATAAACATAAATTTAAAAGGATTGGAGCATATTCTCTCCACTTGTCATGTCAAATTCGACAAATTACTAACTATGTTGAAAATGCTTTTGCAAAATAGGCAGCCAGGTATGTAATGTCAAAAATCATTTCAAGAGTATATCAGTTATAGCTAAGGACAGCTTACCAAACTTGTCTTTTTTAGCACAATTTCAAAGAACGGGTAGGAACTTTGAGCTCATAAGCGTAACATCGGAAATGAAATCTCTCAAACTCTGCATGACTGACTTTGACTATCCACTTGCATTGTGCTCTATGTTTCAAGAACTAATAAGTTCTAATGATAGCACAAGTACTGTAAGGAGACATCTAACAATACTCTCAATCTCATCATGAACAAATGGTTCGGTATCCATCAATACTCTTAAGTTTGTGATACCAAACTAATCTAGAAACTAATCTCTAGCACAATATAATCTAGAAACTACTATAATAATAAAGAAATTGACCCTTCATAATATCGTCTTCTTTGGCACTTTATTCAAAATAGTGAATATGAGCTCTATTTTTATTTAAAACAAAGGATTGCATCTTGGATTTTTATGGAAATCTTTCTATTCACACTCTTTGGGCTGCTATGAGAACCCCCTTTTTGACTTCTCTTCATGATCACTTCTCTTAATACTTTATTGAACATAGCATTACATATTCTCTACCACTGTCTTTTGAACCTTTCAAAATTAACTACTTCTAAGTATAAGATATTGATATATACAATCATCATGCAGCTTGAGCTGAAAAAAATTAAACATTAACATAGACCACACAAAAAATTGAGGGAATACAGTATGGTTAGAATTTTGAAATGAATGACCTATTTGTCAATTGAAATTTTCGTAATCGCTTGAGCCAGTTACTGCAAATATCAGTTGAGATGCATTGGAAGAAATAGTATACTCATGTTTATTTGACTGGTGTGATGTACCATTTGTGAGTTTTACATTATTTGGAACAAGCTCTCAATGAAAAATGCATTTGGAAAGTGAAGCATATTTTTCAAATTTTGTAGGATATATATTTTTCTATGGACTCTTCTTAAGATAATGACATTTGTATTAGATGTTGGCTGGTAAAGAAAATAAACTATTCAATTGGATAAGATGTTAACTCAAAGATCCAAATTGGTGTTCTTGATATTTATAGTAAAGAATAGTCGTGCCCTCTCACTTCGTTCATTCCATGAAAGCACATGTAACTTAAGCCAATTGAAGGAAGCCTTTGAAAATAGTAATGGGAGATTTGAAATTCAATGAAACATAGAAAACTAGTCATTACCCCATTGAAAAAGAGCATTAAACCTTTTGAAGATTAGTGAAATCCCTTTTCAAACCTCATTGAAACACTATCATTATTAACTTTTGATGTCACATACCTTATTAACCCTTCACTATTCTCTACCTCTTCTTGATGGTCACTGTGACGATTTTAACCTCTATCTTTATGTCATTTATCATTGTTTTGTGAATGTTGATCATTGATCCTTTTCACTTTAATGATTTTTGTTGTTGCACTCTTCACACAACTACTCTTGAATGCATGGACCCATCTTATTATCTTCATCACTTATCACTGTGGCAGTGTACCCAAGAGCTGAACTTCAAGATTTTATCTGTGTATTCAAATAATGTGTCTTTTTCTAAGGTTTTTTTGTTTTTTTGCAAAAAGGTTGAACTTGACTTTTCAACAGTAGCAGAGTTCCAATATAGCCATAAACTATCCTAGGAAAGTGCTCTACAGCTGCATACCTATAAAAAACTTCATTGAAATATTAAAAAAGAAAAACCAGTTCATACCTAGTAATAAGTACTTTGAAAGACACAATGTTAAGATAATTGATGATTTTAATCCCAATTAAATTCACTAGTGTAAGCCTGTCTCTTCGACCAGCTGGAAGCATACTTACAACATGTTTACTAAAGGTAAAATTTCAAAATAATCTATAGAAATGGATCTGCATGGGATAAGAGTTAAATTTTGAAATGTTAATGAGCCAAATGTCTATGGTACAATTTACCCCTTTAAACTGTTCATGCAGAGTAAAGTTCTCTAATTTCAATTCCCTTGAAGTATTGTTTTAGCTTTTCCTGTGGCAATTGAAAGACACTAGTTTCTGACTTATGATATATTATTATATCTTCTTCATTAACGTCCTATGTAGGACTGTACTAAGTGGGAATTAGTGATTCATTTAATCTCAAAATCTTTTGAAGCAACCTATCTAATTCCTTCTAACTGAGATGGAAACATCTGCATATCTTATTTGCAAATGAAAAAAAAACCCTACCCAATTCCATATGTGACTTCAATCTGTCAGTTCCAATATGACTTGTAACTGGAAAAGTTATTATTTCTAGTGGATTCAATAATATATATGTATGTGTTTGCGTATGGATGTATCATTGTTGGTAATATATAAGTCTCTCTGTTAATTTCCTTAATTTTTATTTTGACAAGGATTATTTAAACTTGGAACTATCCCAAAAGAATGTTTATGGTGTATATTTGGATCCAAAACCTGACTAGAGTTTACATAATCTTGAGGCATAACTAAAGGAGATTGCAACGACAGTGAGAAAAGTATAGCACTGAATTGTTGCCTAGAAAAATACCTTCCACAAAGTGTTACCATGTAATTAATGTTGATCCCTCCCTTACGTACATATTTGAGCACTTGCTGCAAGAATTTCTATTAGGGATATTGCAGAAATAAGTGTACTTTGTGATTTATTTGCAAATGTTTCAATGTTACTAGATACCATTTTAGATTTTTATCATGTCAATTGTGAATGGTGTTGTAATGCCCCCTTTTTAAATATATGTTTATTTTTTTTGTGGTAGTCTTTCCTTTCTTCTATTATTGACCCTTGTTTCATGAATAATGGTTCACAATAACCTATCTCGTAAGAATGAATGGAACACTTAGTAATCTCAGTGAACTTCTACAACTTTCAATGTTTATTTGAAATCATTTATATTGTCATATTTGGAATTATATTTTTTAAAATTTATTGAGTTTGTGAGACATTGTTACTTGCTTGGTCACTGATTCCCTCGCACATTAAATTAATTTTTTTTGGCTTCCTGATTGCCAACAACTTTACATGCAGAGACTTGTATGTTGTGTCAGATTTTGGCAGAAACCAAAAAACCCTTGGTGATGTGCGCATATGATAGTAGCTCTGATGAAAATGAAGAGGATTCGGATTTAGAAGATAAGGATGACAATGTTTCAAAACATAGCAATCAGTCTTTGCTGCTAGAAATAAAGTTGACAAGGTATGGTTTTTAGAGGCTAGGCTTTTCGCCATATCTTGAACTCAAAATTGTGCAAATATTTGAGGTTCTAAAAGAGCCACTACCACACTGGTAATTAGAATTTATGAGCCTCACAAAGTGGTTGATTTAAGGGATGTGATGAAGTTTGTAAGACTGTGGTCAGATTTAGTTACTGAGACTTTGATTGTGAATAGTGGCATTTTTTTTTGTCAATAGGAGTTGTTATGACCCTAATGTGTAAGGACATCATGATTGGTTGATATTTTATATTAAATGGTGGTACTGCGGTTCACGGTTTGTTAGAAGACAACGTTGTGAGCAGCAGGTAAAGATCTCTTGGCGGGATACAATGAAGTGGCCTAATGGAGTTTCCTTTCAGTTAGAATGGTCATGGCATTATGTGAGTTGGTGATTATGGCATTATGATTGCCAATGACATTAGTTTTTTCTATGACTATTGATAGTCTCTTTTGTTAATGATGGTTGTGGTTGATAAAGGTTTGGTCTATTGAGTTGATTGATTTCTTGAAAGAATTGTATTAAAATGTTGAGGTGTATGTGGTTGAACACTTGTAATGCCTTGATGAAGAGATGTTTTGGATCCTAGATTGGTTAAGGGTCCTAATGATGATTTGGTAATAGTTATGTTGATTTGGTAAAGGACACTAGTCATTTGATTATAACTCTAATGTAGTGAAATTGATGATGAATATGTTGAAGGGTTGATTGCGTCAATATGATCCTTGGAAGTGGGATGTTTTCTATGATGCTCTGCATCAATACCTTGATTCCCATAGTTGATTTGGGGATTGAAGGTTTGTTCCATGAGGCTCTGCATCAGAAACCTTAAGAAATAAATGAAAGCACTTGAGTCTATTTCCTCTATACCTTACAAGGACCACTGGTCATCAAACCACTTGAATTCAACACCAAGTTTGATGGACTATCCCAATCACAGTTTTAAATTGTTAGAACCAATTCCATGTGATCAACCATTACAACTTATGAAGATTCCCAATCCAAAATGCTTGAAAAAAAATTGTGCTCTTTACATTCTCAAAAATCCATACCCAACCATTAGACCTATTCATTGGACCATACATAAATTTACTAAACTTAGGCTGATAAATTTAAATCATATTCTTCTCTCATTTTCCTTATTTTCTAATTTGACTCATCTCAAATTTCATTTTTCTCATTTCTAATTCATCCTTCTACTCTAATTGTAGATCCCTTATATTGAATTCTTCTCTAACTCTCATTGGATGTTCTCCTGATCCCCGTAAGGATGATCCTATAATTTGTCCACATATAACAAGAATGTTACCACCTACTGATCAATAAAGATTTTGATCTAATCATGATAGTTTTTTACAATTGTTGATGCTTACCGATGATCTACCTACGTATTTACTTCTTTTAAAAATAGATTTTCTATCTAATGTATTGTTTATGTTATTATTTGTTAATTTGTTGCTCTTAGAGTTTTCTTATATCTGCTCTTGTATCCTTGATATCTAATCTATCTTCTACGGTGGGGATATGACACTTGGCTCCTATAGCATGCCAAAGTAGTGATAGCCATTGACCATTAATTAAACCAAGTTTCAATGATTTCTACGAACAATCAAGTGAGATATTATCATTTTTCCTATAACAGTGCCAACAACCTGTGGATATGAGGGTTTCTTAAAAAATAATTGATTGGTGTTATATGTATTTTTGTTTCTATTTGTAATATGTATTTTTGTTATTGTTAAATGTATTGTTGGCACTGTTATATGTATTGTTGTTGTTGTTTGTTATATGTATTGTTTGAGGGATATCATTATTGTCTTACTATAGTTGAATTATAGTGCTTGAGGGATATCATCCGTGTTTTACTAATCAAATATTTAAAAATGTTGTCATAACCTTATGTGTCTAGTATGCATGCATGGTAATGTAGTGTTTATATTTGTAGCCTTTCATTAACTAAGTATGATGGTGATGTTGTGGGAATTGGGCGGATTCATTCATTATCTATTGCACATGGAATCGATTTGAAAGGAACAAGAGATGGGCCAATATAAAAATTCTAAAGGTCACAAGTAATGTTCCCTTGTTTATGAAGACAAAATAGATGGAGCCATTCGTCTGAAAGAGAAAGATGAAACCTTCGCACGGTGGCAATTAAAGTATTTGCAAAAAATGACATAATTAAACATGTTTATCATGTATTAGATGTTAGACATCTTGGCTCACTGCTTTATGTAGTAGTTTTAATGTGTTGTTTAAGGATCTTAATTATCATGGTGTATTTGAAAGAGTTAGAAACTCTTAAGACAACTTTAACCTTTATGATTAATTTAGATATATACTCTTAGACAACTTTGACATGTGTGTGTGTGTGTGTGTGTATTAAGTTTTATTATTGCAGATTAAGTTTATTTATCACGATGTTGCATCAATCTTTTAATTCTAGCATGTTGTAGCTTGTTCATATAAGTAATATTTTTATTAATTTTTATGTTTTAGTTCAAGTTTAATATTATGTTATTTTGCATTATAAAATTTATGGTATTTAATAAATTATTCATTGTATGACTATATTTGATAATACTGAATACATGAGTATATTAATGACTAAATATATGACTAAATCAACAACAAAATCAATGACCAAGTCAATGACTAAATCAACAATAAAATCAACGATCAAATCAATGACTAATCACTCATCAAAATCAGTGAGAAAATCAATGATCAAAATTCATGACTAAATCAACAACTCAATTCAAAATCAGTGACTAAATAAATGATTAAAAATCGTTTATAAATGACTCTGAATTAACTAGTAATAGTCAAGTGACAAAGTTTAGTAATTTATATACTATTTTTTTTTAAAAATTACTCACATATTGTTGTTTTTTTACTAGTGCACGACATTTGTTTTAGCATTAGCATCCAATTGAAAGATGGCTCATAAGAGTGTGAGAAAATTGATGTCCATTGCCACAAGTTGCAATCGAAAACAAATCCAAACAGGGAGCACATAACACGATGGCTGAAAAGCAAAATACATCTGTCAAATTCCACGACAATGTTTCAGAAAGTCTGATACTAATACCTGTCAACATTATTCTACATACTCAGAAAGTAACGGCCATTAAACGTACTGGCTTACATATCTGTCTAAAACGTGCTGGCATACATTATCTGTCTGAAATTATGAACTTCACATTTTTATTGGTTTTTCAAAAGGCGTTTGCAAAACGCCTCTGTTTCATTCACGTGAGGAAATGGTGTGTCCACGGGAGGCAGAGGAACGCCTAAGAAATCACACAGAGGACCCCATCCTTCCTTCACATTGAAAACCAATAATTTATGAGCAGGAACATGATTCTTCACAGCTTCTACATGCGCCTCAAACACACTCATCCCGTATTCTCTGTCTTCGAATCTGCCATCGAACCAGCCTTCCCAAATAACCAGCCTAGTCAGTGCAATTTCTGACACGGAGAAAACACTTGGTTCTTTCTCAATACGGTAAATAGTATCCTTTATACTCTCGTACCACCTTTCCTTGTCTCGAACAGTGAGGATTATCTTTGCCTCGGCACACTCTTCCATCAATTTGCGATACACTGCTACAGATGGCATGTCTACTGTTGCCGTATACCCATTGAAAACGCTCTTCAAATCCTCCGACTTCCCTATTCATATCAACATTACACCACAATTATGTCGTTGAATTTAAGGAATACAGATTAACTGTTATTCGTGATTGGCTTACCGGACAGAATATCGAGCCATAGATCTGCGTGATTATTCTTTCTCATTTCACTAGCATGGTAGCAGCGAAACCCTAAAATAT